>JAWPHD010006482.1:0-144352 GCA_037043455.1 Cyrtodaria siliqua
AGTGTTTTTGGCAACTTTTGCTCAAATTTTCTGATTTTCTCTAAAAAGGTGATATTTTAAAAATTTTGGAATTTTTGTGGAAGATATATGGCAAAATGTGTGGTATACATACTTAGGGATGCAAAACAAAGCCACCAGAGTTGATTTGATGAGAAAATGTTGAACGGTTGCTGAGATATTGCTTTTTTTATTATTTCTTCATTTCGCGACAAAATCGACTCGATTTAGTGCATGGTCAAGTGCAGGTAAATCGCAATAATTTCAAGACGAAGTCATTCGGCATTGCGAAACAAGTCAAAATGTTCTTTTATTAAGTTGTTGGGTTGAATCGACCAGTTTAATTAAAAAACATGACGCAAAATAATCCCTTATAGGTCTAATTACACTAAATCAACAGGATGTGCTCGCCTGGTGCAGTCGAAAGTAGATCTGTATTAAAGAGTGCTAATCTTTTTTTCTTTAAAAACTTTTTTTAGTGCAGTTTCCTGTTATCTTTTGGCTGTAACTGTATTCTGGACATGTTGTTGATATTTGAAAATGCAGCTCATCATGTTTTTGACAGTTTTTGATATAAATTTGAGAAGTGAAAGTAGACAGGGTATGAAATTGCAAGGGGTAAAAATAGTGTTGATCTTTGACCCGGTGTTAGTATACAACTGAAGAAATGTTTCTTAGAAGGTATTAAACCCCCTATTTTCTTGTTGATGTTTAATAGCAGACATGTTTATTTGCATGATAAAGTAAGTTTCCCAGAATTCTAACGAGGTTTGAGTTTTTAACAGCTTGTCAACTTTCTAACTTTACTATGGAAGGGCAATGGAGACTCATTTACGCTATTATAACCTATAAGGAGAAATCATGTATTTTTCAGAATTGCATAAAAAAAGATTTTCTAGGCATTTATTTTGTTTGAATAGGTGAGTTGAACTCAGAAATAGGGAAAAAATAACATTTTCAGACTTTTAGACTATTTTAGAGTGTTTTTGGCAACTTTTGCTCAAATTTTCTGATTTTCTCTAAAAAGGTGATATTTTTAAATTTTTTGGAATTTTTGTGGAAGATATATGGCAATATGTGTGGTATACATACTAAGGGATGCAAAACAAAGCCACCAGAGTTGATTTGATGAGAAAATGTTGAACGGTTGCTGAGATATTGCTTTTTTTATTATTTCTTCATTTCGCGACAAAATCGACTCGATTTAGTGCATGGTCAAGTGCAGGTAAATCGCAATAATTTCAAGACGAAGTCATTCGGCATTGCGAAACAAGTCAAAATGTTCTTTTATTAAGTTGTTGGGTTGAATCGACCAGTTTAATTAAAAAACATGACGCAAAATAATCCCTTATAGGTCTAATTACACTAAATCAACAGGATGTGCTCGCCTGGTGCAGTCGAAAGTAGATCTGTATTAAAGAGTGCTAATCTTTTTTTCTTTAAAAACTTTTTTTAGTGCAGTTTCCTGTTATCTTTTGGCTGTAACTGTATTCTGGACATGTTGTTGATATTTGAAAATGCAGCTCATCATGTTTTTGACAGTTTTTGATATAAATTTGAGAAGTGAAAGTAGACAGGGTATGAAATTGCAAGGGGTAAAAATAGTGTTGATCTTTGACCCGGTGTTAGTATACAACTGAAGAAATGTTTCTTAGAAGGTATTAAACCCCCTATTTTCTTGTTGATGTTTAATAGCAGACATGTTTATTTGCATGATAAAGTAAGTTTCCCAGAATTCTAACGAGGTTTGAGGTTTTTAACAGCTTGTCAACTTTCTAACTTTACTATGGAAGGGCAATGGAGACTCATTTACGCTATTATAACCTATAAGGAGAAATCATGTATTTTTCAGAATTGCATAAAAAAAGATTTTCTAGGCATTTATTTTGTTTGAATAGGTGAGTTGAACTCAGAAATAGGGAAAAAATAACATTTTCAGACTTTTAGACTATTTTAGAGTGTTTTTGGCAAATTTTACTCAAATTTTCTGATTTTCTCTAAAAAGGTGATATTTTTAAATTTTTTGGAATTTTTGTGGAAGATATATGGCAAAATGTGTGGTATACATACTTAGGGATGCAAAACAAAGCCACCAGAGTTGATTTGATGAGAAAATGTTGAACGGTTGCTGAGATATTGCTTTTTTTATTATTTCTTCATTTCGCGACAAAATCGACTCGATTTAGTGCATGGTCAAGTGCAGGTAAATCGCAATAATTTCAAGACGAAGTCATTCGGCATTGCGAAACAAGTCAAAATGTTCTTTTATTAAGTTGTTGGGTTGAATCGACCAGTTTAATTAAAAAACATGACGCAAAATAATCCCTTATAAGGAGAAATCATGTATTTTTCAGAATTGCATAAAAAAAGATATTCTAGGCATTTATTTTGTTTGAATAGGTGAGTTGAACTCAGAAATAGGGAAAAAATAACATTTTCAGACTTTTAGACTATTTTTAGAGTGTTTTGGGCAACTTTTGCTCAAATTTTCTGATTTTCTCTAAAAGGTGATATTTTTGAAATTTTTGGAATTTTTGTGGAAGATATATGGCAAAATGTGTGGTATACATACTTAGGGATGCAAAACAAAGCCACCAGAGTTGATTTGATGAGAAAATGTTGAACGGTTGCTGAGATATTGCTTTTTTTATTATTTCTTCATTTCGCGACAAAATCGACTCGATTTAGTGCATGGTCAAGTGCAGGTAAATCGCAATAATTTCAAGACGAAGTCATTCGGCATTGCGAAACAAGTCAAAATGTTCTTTTATTAAGTTGTTGGGTTGAATCGACCAGTTTAATTAAAAAACATGACGCAAAATAATCCCTTATAGGTCTAATTACACTAAATCAACAGGATGTGCTCGCCTGGTGCAGTCGAAAGTAGATCTGTATTAAAGAGTGCTAATCTTTTTTTCTTTAAAAACTTTTTTTAGTGCAGTTTCCTGTTATCTTTTGGCTGTAACTGTATTCTGGACATGTTGTTGATATTTGAAAATGCAGCTCATCATGTTTTTGACAGTTTTTGATATAAATTTGAGAAGTGAAAGTAGACAGGGTATGAAATTGCAAGGGGTAAAAATAGTGTTGATCTTTGACCCGGTGTTAGTATACAACTGAAGAAATGTTTCTTAGAAGGTATTAAACCCCCTATTTTCTTGTTGATGTTTAATAGCAGACATGTTTATTTGCATGATAAAGTAAGTTTCCCAGAATTCTAACGAGGTTTGAGTTTTTAACAGCTTGTCAACTTTCTAACTTTACTATGGAAGGGCAATGGAGACTCATTTACGCTATTATAACCTATAAGGAGAAATCATGTATTTTTCAGAATTGCATAAAAAAAGATTTTCTAGGCATTTATTTTGTTTGAATAGGTGAGTTGAACTCAGAAATAGGGAAAAAATAACATTTTCAGACTTTTAGACTATTTTAGAGTGTTTTTGCCAACTTTTGCTCAAATTTTCTGATTTTCTCTAAAAAGGTGATATTTTTAAATTTTTTGGAATTTTTGTGGAAGATATATGGCAATATGTGTGGTATACATACTAAGGGATGCAAAACAAAGCCACCAGAGTTGATTTGATGAGAAAATGTTGAACGGTTGCTGAGATATTGCTTTTTTTATTATTTCTTCATTTCGCGACAAAATCGACTCGATTTAGTGCATGGTCAAGTGCAGGTAAATCGCAATAATTTCAAGACGAAGTCATTCGGCATTGCGAAACAAGTCAAAATGTTCTTTTATTAAGTTGTTGGGTTGAATCGACCAGTTTAATTAAAAAACATGACGCAAAATAATCCCTTATAGGTCTAATTACACTAAATCAACAGGATGTGCTCGCCTGGTGCAGTCGAAAGTAGATCTGTATTAAAGAGTGCTAATCTTTTTTTCTTTAAAAACTTTTTTTAGTGCAGTTTCCTGTTATCTTTTGGCTGTAACTGTATTCTGGACATGTTGTTGATATTTGAAAATGCAGCTCATCATGTTTTTGACAGTTTTTGATATAAATTTGAGAAGTGAAAGTAGACAGGGTATGAAATTGCAAGGGGTAAAAATAGTGTTGATCTTTGACCCGGTGTTAGTATACAACTGAAGAAATGTTTCTTAGAAGGTATTAAACCCCCTATTTTCTTGTTGATGTTTAATAGCAGACATGTTTATTTGCATGATAAAGTAAGTTTCCCAGAATTCTAACGAGGTTTGAGTTTTTAACAGCTTGTCAACTTTCTAACTTTACTATGGAAGGGCAATGGAGACTCATTTACGCTATTATAACCTATAAGGAGAAATCATGTATTTTTCAGAATTGCATAAAAAAAGATTTTCTAGGCATTTATTTTGTTTGAATAGGTGAGTTGAACTCAGAAATAGGGAAAAAATAACATTTTCAGACTTTTAGACTATTTTAGAGTGTTTTTGGCAACTTTTGCTCAAATTTTCTGATTTTCTCTAAAAAGGTGATATTTTTAAATTTTTTGGAATTTTTGTGGAAGATATATGGCAATATGTGTGGTATACATACTAAGGGATGCAAAACAAAGCCACCAGAGTTGATTTGATGAGAAAATGTTGAACGGTTGCTGAGATATTGCTTTTTTTATTATTTCTTCATTTCGCGACAAAATCGACTCGATTTAGTGCATGGTCAAGTGCAGGTAAATCGCAATAATTTCAAGACGAAGTCATTCGGCATTGCGAAACAAGTCAAAATGTTCTTTTATTAAGTTGTTGGGTTGAATCGACCAGTTTAATTAAAAAACATGACGCAAAATAATCCCTTATAGGTCTAATTACACTAAATCAACAGGATGTGCTCGCCTGGTGCAGTCGAAAGTAGATCTGTATTAAAGAGTGCTAATCTTTTTTTCTTTAAAAACTTTTTTTAGTGCAGTTTCCTGTTATCTTTTGGCTGTAACTGTATTCTGGACATGTTGTTGATATTTGAAAATGCAGCTCATCATGTTTTTGACAGTTTTTGATATAAATTTGAGAAGTGAAAGTAGACAGGGTATGAAATTGCAAGGGGTAAAAATAGTGTTGATCTTTGACCCGGTGTTAGTATACAACTGAAGAAATGTTTCTTAGAAGGTATTAAACCCCCTATTTTCTTGTTGATGTTTAATAGCAGACATGTTTATTTGCATGATAAAGTAAGTTTCCCAGAATTCTAACGAGGTTTGAGTTTTTAACAGCTTGTCAACTTTCTAACTTTACTATGGAAGGGCAATGGAGACTCATTTACGCTATTATAACCTATAAGGAGAAATCATGTATTTTTCAGAATTGCATAAAAAAAGATTTTCTAGGCATTTATTTTGTTTGAATAGGTGAGTTGAACTCAGAAATAGGGAAAAAATAACATTTTCAGACTTTTAGACTATTTTAGAGTGTTTTTGGCAACTTTTGCTCAAATTTTCTGATTTTCTCTAAAAAGGTGATATTTTTAAAATTTTTGGAATTTTTGTGGAAGATATATGGCAAAATGTGTGGTATACATACTTAGGGATGCAAAACAAAGCCACCAGAGTTGATTTGATGAGAAAATGTTGAACGGTTGCTGAGATATTGCTTTTTTTATTATTTCTTCATTTCGCGACAAAATCGACTCGATTTAGTGCATGGTCAAGTGCAGGTAAATCGCAATAATTTCAAGACGAAGTCATTCGGCATTGCGAAACAAGTCAAAATGTTCTTTTATTAAGTTGTTGGGTTGAATCGACCAGTTTAATTAAAAAACATGACGCAAAATAATCCCTTATAGGTCTAATTACACTAAATCAACAGGATGTGCTCGCCTGGTGCAGTCGAAAGTAGATCTGTATTAAAGAGTGCTAATCTTTTTTTCTTTAAAAACTTTTTTTAGTGCAGTTTCCTGTTATCTTTTGGCTGTAACTGTATTCTGGACATGTTGTTGATATTTGAAAATGCAGCTCATCATGTTTTTGACAGTTTTTGATATAAATTTGAGAAGTGAAAGTAGACAGGGTATGAAATTGCAAGGGGTAAAAATAGTGTTGATCTTTGACCCGGTGTTAGTATACAACTGAAGAAATGTTTCTTAGAAGGTATTAAACCCCCTATTTTCTTGTTGATGTTTAATAGCAGACATGTTTATTTGCATGATAAAGTAAGTTTCCCAGAATTCTAACGAGGTTTGAGTTTTTAACAGCTTGTCAACTTTCTAACTTTACTATGGAAGGGCAATGGAGACTCATTTACGCTATTATAACCTAAACATGTTAATAACTATAGGGGTATTACTCTAGTTAGTTGCCTGTCAAAAATATTTACCACTATACTATATAAAAGAATTGACTGTGTTTGTGAAAAGAATAACATTATTTCTGATGCACAGTTTGGTTTTAGAAAAGGCCATTCCACTGTTGATGCTTTATTTGTTCTTCTCTCTATTGTTGAAAAATATTTGAATGAGAATAAACGTTTATATGTTGCCTTTGTAGACCTAAAACGATGTTTTGATACTATATATAGAAATGCTTTATGGCTTAAACTATATAAATCTGGTATACAAGGAAAGATATTACGAATTATTAAAGACATGTACGAAAAGGTGAAATCATGCGTGAAGAGTTGGGGTACTTATTCAGACTATTTCGAATGTGCGGTTGGATTACGTCAAGGGGAGATAATCTCTCCTTTGTTATTTTCGTTATTTATTGAAGATCTTGAGCTGCATCTACAAAATGATGTGAATTCAGGCTTACAGATTGATGATATAGTTCTGATATTGTTACTGTTTGCTGATGATATGGCCATTTTAGGTAAATCTCCAGTGGAATTACAAAATAACTTAAATCTTCTATACACATATTGTAATAATTGGGGTCTTGAAGTAAATACCACTAAAACCAAGATAATGGTGTTTAGAAAAAGAGGAGGGCTACTTCAAAATGAACGTTGGACCTATAACGGTCAAAATATCGAAGTTGTAAATGATTTTAACTATTTAGGCACAGTTTTTAATTATACGGGCAATTTTTCATTAAATCAAGAACATTTAATTGGTAAGTCACTAAAATTGCTCTACGCTTTATTAGCGAATTGTAAAAAGATTAAGTTAAAGCCAAAAACACTATGCCAATTATTTGATTCATTTGTAGGTTCTGCACTAGGATATGCCGCTGAAATATGGGGATTCTCTAAATCAAAAGTAATAGAAAGAATACACCTAAAGTTCTGTAAAAGGTTGCTTAACGTTAGATTAAATACATGCACATTAGGTGTATATGGTGAACTTGGGCGTTACCCTCTTTATATTACGAGATATATAAGAATTATTAAGTATTGGTGTAAAGTAATAAATACTAATAACATTCTGATGAAAAAACTCTATGAACAAGATGTATATGACTGTGAAAGAGGTTGTAAAAATTGGGTTTCGAATGTAAAAAAGTTATTATCTGATTATGGTTTTGCCTATTTATTTAACAATCAGGATATGCTGAATGTTAAAACATTTCCATGTGTTTTTAAACAACGAATAATTGACTGTTTTAAGCAAGAGTGGTATGGGTCAATTGATAGCTGTGCTGTTCTTGAAAACTATAAATATTTTAAATCTCATTTTTCATATGAACACTATCTAAATGTTTTACCTAGCAATTTGAGATTCTTTGTTTCTAGAATAAGATTATCTGCACATTCTCTTAACATACATACTGGACGGTATGCAAGAAATCGCATACCGAGAAATGAAAGATATTGTTTATGTTGTAACTCACAAGATCTGGAAGACGAATACCATTTTATATTTGTGTGTCAATGTTACAATCAACTAAGAAAAAAATATATTAAAAGATATTACCACCTAAGGCCATCTATGTTCAAATATATAGAATTGATGAAAACTTCAAACAATGATATATTACTAAATTTAGCGAGGTATATAAAATGTGCTTTAAATGTTAGACTTTCTATTTTGAATGCTTAGTATAAATATAATATTGTTCATCCTCTAACTATGATGATGTAAACTATACTGACAGTTGATTTATATACTCTGTTTACGTGACTTTGTTATATTCGTATATTGTATATATGTTCTGAATGACGATGTACTTTGTACAAGTCTAAATAAAATATCTGTTCTGTTCTGTTCTGTTCTAATATTAAGCTCAGGTCACTTCCCTGATAAGCGGATGGAAGGTGTTTTGATTCCTGTGCACAAACAAGGAGATGTTAATTGTGCAAGTAATTATAGGGGTGTTACATTAGTGAGTTGTATGTCAAAGCTGTTTACTACAATTTTAAACAACAGAATAGAAATTTTTTGTGTAAATAATAATAGAATTTCAGATGCCCAGTTGGGGTTTAAAAAGGGGCATTCAACGGTGGATGCAATGTTTACTCTTTTATCTATTGTACAAAAACATTTAATGGAGAAAAAAAGATTATATGTGTGTTTTATTGACTTAAAACGTTGTTTTGACAGCATAAATAGAAATGCACTCTGGTATAAACTTTATAATACAGGTATCCAGTGGAAGTTACTGCATGTGATTAAGGATATGTACAGTAAGGTTAAGTCATGCGTAAAGCAGTGTAATAGTTATTCTGAATACTTTGAATATGCGGTTGGTTTACGTCAAGGAGAAGTGATTTCCCCGATCTTGGTATCTTTGTTTATGGAAGATTTAGAATTTTTTATGCAAAATGATGGTAATTCTGGTTTGATAATTGATGAAATAGTTTTGATACTTCTTTTATTTGCTGATGATATGGCCGTCGTTGGGAGGTCGGTAGAGGAGTTACAAAATAGCTTAAACCTTTTGTATACGTACTGTAACACTTGGGGCCTGGAGGTTAATACCGAAAAAACAAAAATTATGGTGTTTAGAAATAGAGGTCCAATACATATAACGATGAGAAATGGAATTATAACGGGGTTTTAATAGATGTGGTGGACGACTTTAATTATTTGGGTACAATTTTTAATTACACAGGGTCCTTTTTAAAAAACCAAGAGCATATTATTGGGAAGTCATTAAAAGCTCTAAATGTTTTGTTATATAATTGTAAGAAAATAAAACCTAATGTTTTATGTCAATTGTTCGATTCTTTTGTTGGATCTATTTTAGGATATAGTTCGGAAATATGGGGTTTTAATAAGTTTAAGGAAATTGAAAGAATTCATTTGAAATTTTTGAAGAGAATATTAGGGGTAAAATCAAACACTAGTTCTAGTGGTGTATATGGAGAAATGGGTAGATACCCTCTTTATATAACGCGATATGTGCGTATAATAAAGTATTGGTGTAAAGTTGCAAATAGTGATAATATTCTAGTTAAAACAGCTAGTGTATGTCCAAGGTGTAAATGATTGTGAGAGAGGCTATAAAAATTGGGTTGCAAATGTTAAAAATATTTTACATAGTCATGGACTTGGATATGCTTTTTATAATGCAGTCCAGTTGAATGTAAAATCATTTTAAATGTTTTTAAACAAAGAGTTATTGACAATTTTATTCAACAGTGGCATGTATCAATCGATAATAGTCCAGGTTTAGACTCATATAAATGTTTCAAGAATAATTTTGAGTACGAAACTTATTTAGATATGTTGCCTTACTCATTGAGATGTATTTTTTCTAAAATTAGGTTGTCATCTCATCCTCTTAGGATTCAGACGGGCAGATTTGCTCCAAACAGGTTAGCACGAAATGAAATAATTTGTCTATATTGTGATTCTGGGGATATAGAAGACGAGTATCATTTTATATGTATTTGTAGACGTTTCAATGACTTAAGAAAAAAATACATTAAGAAATATTATTTTATTAGACCTTCAATGTTTAAATTCATTGAGCTTATGAAATCAAATAACCAAAAAATATTACTAAATTTGTGTAAGTATATTAGAGAATCTCTTAGTATTAGACATTCTCTAATTGTGAACCAGTAATGTATTCATCCTCTCTTGTCACGTGATGTATTGTAAACTTAGATATGTATTAGATGATGTACTATGTACAAATCTGAATAAAATTCTGTTCTGTTCTGTTCTGTTCTGTTCTATGAAAAAGAAAGAAATGTATGTATTGAAATTGTTTATATGTAACTTCATTATCGTAGCTGTCATATTGACCTGATAACATCTGTGGATTAACAAACCACTTAGTATGTACTGTTAAAGTTCCTAACTTGCCTTATTTATTTTATTTTTTAATTTTATATGATTTGATTTGATTATTTATATAATATATGCCAATGCATTTACATACATGCTTATACCTGTATACCTGTAGCCGCACCCTAGAGTACGGCCAAGCGGTTAAGCCAGCATATGCCCATAGAAACATCAACATATCTATCAATGGAGTTTTTTAACTGGTTCATGGTAGCAAACGATATTCTGTGACTGAAGAAAGGCTGTCTTGTGTTGAGTCTGTATCGACACTTTCCCACTTGTCCAGCTTCAGTAGGATTCGAACCCTCAGCGTTGAGAGGCGAGTTCATGTTAGACGTCTCACACCACACTTAATTTTCCATAGGGTCCCATTGTAATGTTTTTGTTCGGAGATAATAGTGTTTTCAGTCCTGAACGTCATGACGATGTCAAATATGATGATGAGGAGGAGGATGAGGAGGAGGATGACGGGTGGAGGGTGAGAAGGGGGAAGAGGAGGTCTCACACCTCTATTATCTCCCCTGAAAGCTCACAAAAGGAAAACAGAAATAATTCTGTTTTTTTCTCAATTTTAGCATAGATCTACATACACATATAGATCCATGATTTTAGGCAATTTTTAATTTGAAAAATAGTTTTTCTTTGCTTTAGCATACATCTGCAGTGTGAAAGACAGATGATACAGAAAATCCCATGTTGATATGAGGTTTCATTCAATTTCAGAAGTGTTTCACCTAGTCACCACATATTCAGCTGGCTAGTGTATGAATTGTGTATTTTCCATAAACATGAGCGAGAAAAAAACCCTGATTAAACTTATGTAGCAATACGGACGATATTAAACCAACAACAATGTCTGCTGGCCTGCTTTGCAGCTCATATGTTGGAAAAGGCTGTACAGTAACCATATGGGAAAATTAATTGAGGTGTGAGACCAGGAGGAGGAAAGCAAAGAAAAACCTATTTTTCAAATTAAAAATTGCCTAAAATTGAGAAAAAATAGAATTATTTTCTGTTTTCCTTTTGTCTCTAGGTCCGCCAGCTTTCAGGGGAGATAATAGAGGTGTGAGACCTGATGATGATGACGATGATGGCGATGATGATGAACATAATGATGACGATAACGATGAAGACGATAGTGATAACAATACTTCAGAATTAGCCATAATCTAGTCGGTTGGTATAAACGACGAAAAGGAATGTTTAAGCGAAAAGAAGCGAAAACGAATTCCCGCGAGCGAAAAGAATGTGTTTAGTATATGTTGGGCTTAATTAAGTTGTTTAGGGACATAATTATTATTTGCTCATTAATTAATTACACATGATATTACTATATCAATATTCTTTATTAAGTCCAAATTATGAAAATTAAGATGAAAGAGGTGTAGTTTAGTCGGAAGCAAACAGGAAATCCCGCGAGCGAAAAGGAACCTACTGTTATATAGTTTTGTCTTAATTAAGCTTTTAAATCACATTAGTATTATATTAGTATTATATAAAAGGAAATCCCGCAAGTGAAAAGAAACGTGTGGTTTATACCTTGGATGAATTCATCCAAGTTTATAGATAGATACTTTTATTTAAAATTTCCAATAACGTTTGGCTATAAAGACCGTGAGGATACAAATACAAAGTATAACGTGGTAGCTACAAAGTATAACATGGTAGCAGTGCAGTAATTAGTACATATACATGTATATATATATGAAAACGGCAAGTATATACATGTATTATATCACAATATAACTTCCATAAGTCATTATGCAGTCATGTGTAACTGAGAAGGTGTTAACAACTGTACATAGAGATTTACATATTATTTAGAATTCCATTTATTCATATACACACGCGCGCGCACCCGCGCGCGTACACTCGTTATTCGAAAAAAAATACAGTTATAATCTATATAACAGTTCATTTCTTAATTTAAAAGCTTCATAAATAAATATATCTAATTTACGAATTCTAACTTTATTTGTTGAGTTAACTAATTCTATAAATTTAATCATGTTAGGACGTTTCCAATAATATTTAGATATATTTTGATTCCTTAACTCCGAAAATCGTTCACACTCTAATACAAAATGAAATTCATCTTCTAACACTCTACAAAGATCACACGTTCTCTCGTTAACAGGTATTCTAATAGGTTTAACCCATCTGCCAGATTAAAATGTTAATCTATGAGATGAAACTCTTAGTTTTGTAATTGATTGACAAAATCTGTACACACTTATATTTTCTAAAATATGACTGAATTTGAAAAATTGCAATACTGTTGTAGAAAAACAGCTCTGCTTGAGCTCTGCAACCTATGATTCCAATTTTGAATAAAATGATCATTAAGTCTTTGTTTAATAACGTTAATAAATATCTTTTTATTTCCAACTGGAGTAATGTTTAGAACTGTTGACCTTATGTCGCTGATATTAAAGGGGTTGATGCACTATTTCAAAACACAGTTTACTTTAAAGGGCTCTGGAAAACTTGAAAAAAGCTGAAAGAATTATCAAAATGACATGAAAAATAAAGGAGATATGACATATTGAAAATTTGCAAAGAACATAAATTGAGGCGGCCATCTTTGAACGATGACGTCATCGCGCCGTTTTACCATATATGGCATATTGACAAAATGTATTTTAAAGCAAAGAAAACCACTGCAAATTGATTAAAAATAAATATACAGATGTAAAAGGTATACATTTTAGTATTATTTTTCATTTGCAGTGATTTTCTTTGCTTTAAAAGACATTTTATCAATATGCCATATATGGTAAAACGGCGCGATGACGTCATCATTCAAAGATGACCGCCTCCATTTATGTTCTTTGCAAGTTTTCAATAGGTCATATCTCCTTTATTTTTCATGGCATTTTGATAATTCTTTCAGCTTTATTCAAGTTGATCAGAGCCCTTTAAAATACACTGTGTTTAAAAATAGTGCATCAACCCCTTTAAGCTTGTATTATAGAAACGAATACAACACAAACAGTTAACACATTATATTGGATGTAGTATAAGATGTAGTCGGATAAAGGATAGTGCAATGTACCTGCATTTTTGTTAAATGATTATGTTTTCAATATGAAATCAATATTAAAAGATGAAATTAAAATGATTTGTAATACTTAATAACTAGTTTGTCTTTTGCAATTCCTTTATATTTAGTATACATTATATAATAACGATCGACTCACAAAACAGCATAATTATACTGCATAAATTCCTTTTCGATTGCGGAATTCCTTTTCGCTCCACCTTAAGCTGCACTTTCTTGATTTCATAGTTAAATATATTGATAGATAAAAGTATTTTTAAATTAATGTAACTTTAAAATAATTACGTTTAAGCAACTTAATTAAGACATTACTATAACACACAATTCGTTTTCGCTCGCGGTATTTCTTTTTCGTTCCCGAGTAGACTACACCTGTTTTTTAATTTCATATTACATGTCATAATTGGGTTGAATAAAGTATATTGATATAGTAATATCGGCCCCGTAATATCTTGGTTAATTAAACAAAGATATGATACTAACTAAAAAGCCTAATTAAGACATACATATAATAGTAGTTTCCTTTTCGCTCGCGGGATTTCCTTTTTGCTCCCGAGTAAACTGTACCTCTTTCTTAATGGTATCTGGTCATCTCGTACCTGAGTTAACTCGTACCTTAGTCAACTCGTACCCTATTTTGGTCAACTCGTACCTGATCTTTGGTTAACTCGTACCTCCCCTACCCCCCAAGTCAACTCGTACCCGTTTTGGTCAACTCGTACCTACTAAAAAAATCTGGAAAAAAGAGTTTATTTATTATTCTAATGGAATTAATATTGGTGTTGAACTATACTTTCTTCATTTCTTTCAGGATGGTATATAAAGTTCCGAAAATGATATGTACACATCAATCAAAAGAATGCCATTGTAAATATTTTGAAAGATACGTTTGTGTGAAATGTTTGTGTGAACTTGTTAAAGATAACTAAAGAAAGAAAACAAAAAGCCGATAATTATACATTTACCAAATAAATATGTTACCGTCTTTATACTCATAGAATACTTCTTTTACTTTATTTCAAACTGCTTAATTTCACAAATCAGTGAACAGATAAAGCAAATTACAGCAATAATATACATGTATAAATACATAACACAATGACGGAACTAATAGGAAACGACTATTTACATATTATTAATGATAGTTGAGAAAAATAGTACATGAGTCAAAAAAATTACATTCACTTTTAACTATATTAATTTTTACATTTATTCAATTTTTAACAGTTCGGTTACTTATTTTACAGAAAGTTATCTGTTTGGTATCATAATTTATATAGATTTAACAGTTTTATTAAGTCTGTTTTTATGTACTTAGATATTTATATATAGACATTTACCTGTATATAACTGTTAATGGCTAATGTTGTAAAATTATATATGTAATAATACAATAGTGATTACATGTTATGTAAAGACAACAATTTAATAGTAGTTGAATAAACAACAACAACAAAACCTTAACTAGTGCTCATACTTGTAGATATTGAACAAATCCTTATATTCCGGTTAGTATTATACAGTATAATCATCTTTAGACTACCAACAAGACAATTTACTAAATGTACTTTCTCCATCTTTTAACTATAATAATCCATTTATAAATACAGATATTTTCGGTCTGAAAGGTTTGTCAATTGGCTAGACGGTCGTTGTACTGGCTCCCCATCTGGCAATCAATTCGGATCTGTATCTTGTTTTGTCATTTAATTATATAGGGAAGTAAAAATCTACCCTACAGCTTAATTACATCTATGATTAAATTAGTGGGGGGACAGCCCTATCTTCTGGCGTCATGGATATGCTGGAAGGCCTAGTGGAATAGCCAGTGTGTTGTCTGCTGGGCTCGAAAGCACTTCATGGCGGCATGAGGGTGGGGGCTGTCCTACCTTTTGGCGTAGTGGAGATGTTTACCAAAATTGTCTTTAAATGTGTAGTAAGTGGTTGTTCCCTACAATATTGGACTGATCCGGTGGACGCGCTGGGGCGATTCTTGGGTCTTATGACGACGCAGGCACAGCGGTCCAGGATCAGTCACGTATTTCCCCATATATTTAACAGTTATACCTATTCATGAGTCTTATGTTCCCTTATATTCCGGTTAGTACTATACAGTATAATCAGCTTCAGACTACCAGAAAAACAATGTATTAATTGTATAGCTACAATATTGGACTGATCCGGTGGAAGCGCTGGGGCGATTTTTGAGTCTGATGACAACGCAGGCACAGCGGTCCAGGATCAGTCACGTATTCCCCCAAATATATAATGAGAGTTATAAGTTCATTTCTTTATATACCCCCTTTTGTCCCAATCTATTATATTAACACCTACAGTAAAATCATCAATTAAATGTATTTCACATTTCGCCTGACCTTTCCCACTCCCTTATGTTTTAGAATTTGGACTGATATATATTCTGTCCATATTTAATTAATAATCTATCACTGATGGGGAAGAACTTAGACTCATCAGTGGGTATAAACTCTGTATTAAAAATACAGACAGTTTACTACCTCCAATTGGAATAGACCTCATTTTTTAACATATTTTTTTTTTTCTTCTGTGAAGACGAGCATCGGCAGTTAATCTGTTCCTAATGGATACTTGAGACTAAGGAGTCCCATTGGATCCACGGGATACTATATCTTTTAATTAACTTTAAACATCGGCATTTTGTAACGGACTAACGTCCGTCCTGCCCTATTCACAATGTAACAGGTTTTAATCATATTATCTTATGTTGGATTTTAGTATGGTAAATCGTTCCTTACGAAACCATACTTGATTAACGACAGCTGCTCGACTTCTCTGTCTATATAGTAACAATATATTGTAAGTCCCCACCGTTCCTGCTGTGTGATTTTAATAATTATCGGTTTTTTATATGATAAGATAATAGTAATTCCTGGCTGTCCGATTTATTTGTATATATACTTAGTTTTATGACGACAGCGGGGAAGAAAACATTTTTTAATCTTGTCTGATGCACACAACGGGATAGGGTGGTAATATTATTAACATGTAAATCCTATGTATACTTCTGCCCCGTGCCCTCCCCAGTGTGGCCTCCGCGTGGCTTTGGCGGAGGGACACACTCCACTTGACGTACTTACTCTCATAGCGCACGCCTCTGTTGGCTTTGTTTTTTATTGAGAGATCTGGAGTGATGTCCTACAAACAACACTGGGTTATTTTATTTTGTTTTAAAAATATATGCTTTCATCTAATGATGTCCATTCCTTCTGGAAGGGAGCACGAGGCAGATAAAACATGGATTATGTATATATGTAAATATTAAGATAGAATAATTTTTTAAAAAATAAATAAATGGTGACGCGCTGGCGTTGGAAAATAATATATCCTCAATTTAAATTTAAAATAATAAATAGACCAACCAGAGCTAAATATAAACATCTAAGGGCAGTTAATATACTACATTATTTTTAATCTAATCGCCTTCTGAATTTCACGGCCAATCCTATAAAACTGACACAGTTGTCTACCTGGTTGTTGCCATTATTGAAACAACTATTCCCCTCCAAATTCCCCTCCAAACAATTTTAACCACCTACTGAAAAGCTCGCCAAAAGGCCTAGTGCCATAGGGCGAGCAAAACTAAAAACTAAAAACTAACTAATCGACGTCTGAATGGGAGAGCCGGGGGAACTCCGCCATTCTACCTCCTCGTGCGTCTACTGAACGACGAGGCCAATGTCGCCATTAGAAATGTACAACGAGAGTGCGAACTTCAGCTGAGGCGATACCAGCGGAGAATTTACAAGAGTTTGCAGGGCAAGACTTTTGAGCTCTGGAGGCGGTACCGTCAAGGGGAGTTAACGGCAACCGGCCTACTGAAACACTTCAGCGTGCTCTACAAGCCGGCAGTCCGCAGGCCGGATGATGAGTAAACGCCGACGCCGAAAAAGTGACAATTTAGTGACATTGCATCGTGTGCATGTGTATATACGTTGTATGTATGTTCATGTGATTTGTATATATGTATATGTTCCCTGTTTTTCTGTACATGTAAAAACATTAAAAATGCTGCTTTATTACAATCTCATATTATTACATTCTTAAATAACGTTGTCACTTATCATTAAAATTATAGACTATATACCATTGTTCTTTATTACCGCTGCTGTCCAAAGTCATTTTAAAAAGGGGGTACGAGCTGACTAAGGTACGAGTTGACTAAGGTACGAGTTGACCAAAATAGGGTACGAGTTGACTAGGGTACGAGTTGACTCAGGTACGAGTTGACCAGAAAGCATTAAGATGCATTAAGAAATGCATCTTAATTTTCATAATTTTGCTTAATACAGTATATTGATATATTTATATCTTGTTTAATTAATAAAAAATATAATAATTCTGCCACTTAACAACTAAATTTAAACATACATTTACTAAACACATTCCTTTTCGCTCGCGGGAATCCCTTTTCGCTTCTTTTCGCTTAACCATTCCTTTTCGCTGTTTACCCAACCCTAATCTAGTCTGTATCAACAGAGGTTTGATGCAATTTATAAACAAATCGATTTTGTTTCCCTTTTTACTCAATCTTCATCATGTCATCAAGACATATGACAACGAAACACATGTAATAGCGTAGGTAGTTTATCAATACATAAATGTTTCTCCGATTTGGTTGCAAATAAGTCAGAAATACGTCATAACACAAGTATAGTTGTAAAAATTTGATCAACATCAGACAGGTGTTGTCAACTTTGCTCATATTCTCCAACACACTGGCTTGGTATTCTATCTGTATCTGTATCTGTATCTGTAATGGTACGTAGAAGGGCCACTGCTGGCATATGTTCTACGGATGAGTGGAGTGAAATTAGTCGCGCTGAAGGGCTGACTTGAAGCCCTCTAATGTCTCTGCATGCACAATCCGATCTTCCAGGTGGTTCCAATTCACAAGTGTTTTCACGAAGAATGACTGTTTAAGTTGTTCAGTGTGAGCAAATGGTACTTTAAAAGACCTAGTATTATTTGAGATTCTATTGTCCAGGATATTAGACACAATATGGTCAGTATAGTTCTTTGACTTAACTATCCGTCCTTCAGGTTTTTTTACCAAGTAGATATTAGGATCCACTGCCGGCACCAGACCCCCTGCGATCTTATACAGCATCACCAAACGGTTATAGGTGCGGCGCTCTTGAAGGTTCGTCAGCTTCAAGGACTTGAGCATGTTAGTTACGCAGCCTTCTTCTCTGCTTTTATAATCATTCAATATAAATCTGGCTCCTTGTCTTTGTATTCTTTCAAGTCTGTCAATATCCTTGTTCAAATAGGGGTCCCAAATGATAGAGGCATATTCCAGCTTGGATCTTACTAAAGCGATATATGCAGTTTTACGACATTCAAGTGGAGAGTGTTTCAAGTTTCTTTTTAGGAAACCGAGTGTTGAGCTAGCTCCTTTGCAGATGTTTGAGATGTGGTTTGACCATGTGAGGTCTTGCGATATAAGAAGTCCGAGGTACGGGTTTGAATCCACCTGTTTTAATATGGTTTTATTAAGTTCATAGAAGTGGGTGGTTTTACTTTTGACACTTAGAATATAACATTTTTTGGCATTAAACTTCATGCCCCATGTTTCGGCCCAAATTTCAAGTTTGTGTAGGTCGTTTTGTAGATCAATATGGTCTTGTATGGTATGTATGGTCCGGTATAGTAAGCAATCATCTGCAAAAAGTCTAACTTGGGATTTGACACTGAGAGGTAAATCGTTAATGTGACACAGGAACATCAGTGGGCCCAGCACTGTTCCCTGGGGAACTCCGGAATCTACGCGGACACTTCTAGAATGTTCGCCATCAACCACAACGTTCATGGATCGGAATTTCAAGAATGAAGACAGCCATCGAAGCAGTGGACCATTTACACCGTAGTTTGACATTTTCAAGAGGAGTAGGTCATGAGGGACCGTGTCAAAAGCTTTTGAAAAGTCTAATATGGCTACATCAACTTGCTGTTTCTTGTCAAATGTTGAAAGTAGGTCGTGCATAGTGACTATGAGTTGGGTCTCTGTAGAATAACCGGAACGAAATCCGTGGTTTAATGAAGTTAATACTTGATGTTTATCAAAATGTTTCAGAAGATGACTGCATATAATATGTTCCAATATCTTAGAGGTTACTGAAGTAAGGCTTACGGGTCTGTAGTTCTCTGCTAAGTGTCTGTCTCCCTTCTTAAAAACCGGTGCAACGTTTGCATCTCGCCAATCTTTTGGTAGCTCACCATGGTTTAACGAATACTGGAATATATCACTCAGGCCATTCACTAGTTCATCGGCACAGTTTTTAAGGATAATACTAGGGATGGCATCTGGACCGATGGCCTTGGAAATGTTAATGTTTTTCAACTGTTTTAAAACTCCTGGTCTGCTAACTTGTATCTGCGGTGCTTCTGGATAAGTGTTACCCGGTGGTTGTAGGTTTTGCTGGCAGATGTTCTTTGTAAAAACGGATTGAAATTGATCAACAAGGATTTCGGCTTTACTAGTCGCATCTGATATTAAGTTTCCTTTTTTCTTTAGTGGGGCGACACCAATATTGTCCTGTTTTTTGGACTTTATATAATTCCAAAAAGGTTTAGAGTTATTCTTATCCATGCCTTCAAGGATGACTTTATTTACATGTTCCCATTCAGCTCTGCGCATATTGCGTTTGCACTCCTTTTGATATTGTCTGAATCTAGTCCACGATCCTGTCTTTTTAGCTTGTTTATAGAGTCTAGCCTTCTTCTTTAAGCATTTTTTCAAGTTCCTGTTAAGCCAAGGTAAATTTCTTTTATATTTATGAATTTTTGATGGTACATTTTTCTCCACACTGGATATGATGCCGTTTTTGAATATAGACCAGAGTTCCTCAGTGGTAGTGTCACTACTCACTTTATTATGGATACTGTTTGAGATATTAATACAATCTTCCTTAATATTTTCCCAATTTGCTTGTTTATACTTGAATATATTCCTCGGTTTGCAGTTAGTGAAATATGGCTTTATATCAGAGTCTATTACAACCATGTCGTGATCCGAGATGCCCGGTACGTTGGATGTTGATTTAATAACTGATGGATTTGTGGTAAATGTAAGGTCAAGTAGGTTACCTTGTCGCGTTGGTTCATTATGGACTTGCGTGAGGTTTAGATCCGACGTAATATCGATGAGATGCTGTTGTGTAAGTTTATCTTGTATATCTTTGGAATTCACCGTTAGGTTATCCCAATCTATATCTGGGCAATTAAAGTCGCCACACAATATGAGTTCTTTGGATTTCCCTTCATTTAAGAGCTCCAGTGATTTTACCAATTTATCAAGGTCCTTTATATTTCTCTTCGGCATATAAAAAGTTCCGACATATATGGTTTTGTTTCCTTTTAGTGATATTTTCGCCAGTTCAAGCTCACAGTCCGTAATTAATTCGACACACTCAATGGATGTTATATTTGATAGAACTGCAATAAATACTCCTCCTCCCCGGGTGCTACGGTCGTTTCTGTATACTGTATATTCTTCTGGAAAAATTTCAGATGATTTAATAGCGTTTATAGATGGTGTTTTCCCTGGTTTTACACCCCGTAACCACGACTCGGTTCCACAAATAATATCTGGTTTTATATAGTCTATTGCTACTTTAAATTCAGATGTTTTGTCCCGAATACTTCTGCAGTTAACATTCAAAATTCTGAGGTTTTGCTTGGACGATAGGTTATACGGATTTCCGTTTACTGATGATTTGCTAGCTTTTTTCCCCGAATGTGTACTGGAGTGACTAATTCGACTATGGGAAAGATCCTTCGGACTACTGGTATGAAGCGGAGAAAATACCTCTGATCTAATAGAATCAACGGTGATATCCAACGTGGAAAGCGGTTCAAATGTATTCGATAGTTGGAGTTCATAACTTCTGAACGTGAAACTGTCACAATTTAGACTGTCACATTTACAACATTTCCATACAACACTAGATCTTTCAAGGTCTATAAAGTCATTGCTGCACAAGGAAAGGCAAGACTGATGATACCAAATGCTACAATCATCACAAGCTATTCCCTGCTGGGACCATGTGACTGGCATGTCGCATAACGCACAAGGCCTGATGGGGGCATTTCTAGCTGGACCCGGGTTCAATTCGACATCGCCTGCCATGAGTAATATAATAGTTATTAGGGAGCTTTTCACTTCATATTTACGAGAAAACTATCATCCAGACGCACGGTATTCCATCATCCAGACACACTCAAGCAACCTGCGAGCGCTAGCTATCATCAGGATTCATGTTTCATTAAAATATTTGACCAACAGCTGGTCCATGGAGCCAAACGTCAAAACTGACTGACATTACATCATTTTGACTGCAGCACCAAAGTGCATGTTGTATTACGGCTACGCGCAACATTAGTTTCAATGTGATGGGTGTACTAGATGTCTGGATGATCGAGACTACAATATTGATTGACCAGTCGATGGTGGTGGAAACACATTTGAAAGATCTTGATCAAATTATTTGACAAAAACACCAGTCGAAAACCGTTTCATGAATTTTGAAATAATCTTCGTAAGAATGTGCTGCAAAAGCATCAAAGAACCTCCGTGGGTGAGTGATCCAACACACTCTCTGGCACTAGCTTTTCACCGCTATCAACACCGGTTAGTGACACTGTTTATGTATACAGAAACGTACCCGAAAATCATCGAAATCCAGAAAGGCCTCCAAATGTACCCGAGACGAAATACAACGTCGTAAAACGCGGCCGTAACGCATACTGTTATTTCACGGAAAAGAAACGTTCATTGTTTACAAAGTTTAATCAATTCACTTTTTAAAAGCCGCAGTTGCCTCCGCCTTTAAGGAATACATTTGGTCTAAATATTTAACAAACTCTTCTGGAATGATCAGCTGCATATTTGTTTACATTTTGGCGCCGAGTTTGATGATTTACAACTTCCGGTTTTACGACAATACTAACTATGGCAGCCTAAATATGTTTTTAAGAAGTTAATGATAAATAATATTGTTGAAGTACTAGTTGTTTTATCAAGTTCTAAATTGTTTCAATTCTGCCAATGAGATCTTGTTTGTCCGGGTCTGTTTCTGTATATTTGGGGCCGTTCTGGAATTCAGAGATTTTCGGGTACGTTTCTGTTTACATAAATTTACCCTGGGTACCTTTCTGTAGTACCCGATACGACAATGACCCCATCAGCGTTAGTGACTTCACATGCCAAAAAAACTGAGCCACCAAAAGTAAAAAACAATTCCCAAGTAACAAAAACGTTCGACTATTCATAATTTTGATAAAGCATCATCAAAATAAACTGACCAATCAGTGACCAAAAATCTGACAGACCCCTAACTTCCGGTAGATGATAAACTCAGTTTTTATCCTTGCTGTTCAACCAAGATTACTGTTAAAATTCAGGTATTTACAGTATGACTATTTTAAAACCCTGCATATTTCATTCACATTAATTTTATATATGCAAATTGATTCAATATAATTAATGTATGTACCTTTCAAAATTGAATCTTGAAAATTATTTTCTTTTTTTACTTGGCCAAAGATTTTCATTTTACTATAGAACTTAAGGATAAAAACCGAGTAACACAAATTTTATCAGCTAGTGAAAATAAAGTTAAATCTCAACATTTTGGCAATGAAAAATTATGAATAATTATCTAGTTACAGTACCAAATCATACAAATTATGAAATCAAACCCTGACTCAGACTCAACAAAACACACCGGAGACACAAGGAACACTAGTGCATGAAATACATGTCTGTGAAAAGCGAGACAATTTTTGATATGCGCCGTCCTCCAAAGTGCATACACGTTTGATTCTTAGCTCGACTATTCGAAGAATAAGAGAGCTTATGTAATCACCCCGGCGTTGGCGTCGGCGTCCCCCCCTCACCCCAACCCCCCCACACAAGAAACGTTTACGCATGGTCTGAAATTGACAACACTGTTTTTGGTCAAATGCAGTGAGATATTGCGTGGTGCAGCTATAAACATCTGTATGTAGAAAAAGCACCCAGACATCAAATAAATGAGACTACTGGATACACCAACTTCCCTTTGCACCTGGTTGGGATCAATATCTTTGGATAAACTGAGATCATCAGCCACTTTTTATTTATAATTATCTACTTTGTTACCATTGTACATAAATGATAGATTTCTAGGTAACATTGTCGCTTTTCTAGACACCCATGGCTTTTTTTTCTAAGAACTGTGAAGACTCCCTAGCCGGGTCATTTTGTGAAAAAAAGTGTGATAACTGTCTGATTTGTGAAAGAAGTATTGAAAGATTAGTTGTTAAAGGCAATATTACTCAGTCCATGCATACATTGTTTTTGTGGGAGGAGGACACTATGAAACAAATGTACAATTATTCAGCATAATGTGTTACATTTTAGATAAAGTTTATAATGTAAATGTATCCAAAACAAAACAATATTAAGAAAGCTAGATGGGGAAATGTTGTTTACTAAATTGTGAAAAAAATCTGCAAAAGTTGTGAGAAAAAATGACCAATTTTGAATTGTGAAGTAGCCGATTTTGCGGCCCCTGTTATAGAAGGGAAAAAAGCGCTGACACCATAACCTTTTTTTTTTAGTAAACCTCCATTTCATTCAGTACTCATATAATAGTTTTTAACTGGTCAACATTGTAATTATTATACTTTTCAGGGCTCCGGAAATATGGTTGCCCGACGCCCCGGGCAAGTGGATTTTGGGTGCGGGCAGGTGACCTTCTTAAATCTGGTTGTCCGTCACTTGCCCGATGGACGTTTCATTATTAGATAAAAATCAAGGGAAATTTTGCCTGGACTGTGAAGTTTGCCGATAATTGCGTAGTAATTAACCACCCGTCGTTTTCGCCGCGAGCAATTACTGATAAGTGTCATAAAACTGACCTGTGTTGTTCGTTATTGTTTAATCCCTCCCACTTGACAGTTTATCAGAATTTGATTGGCCGAGGAACGCTTGGGGTGCCAATCTTCAATTGAAGACGCGCGGTCTTTAGAATTCGTATACCGTGTGAAATATACCCCCGTAACGAGCCCCTCTTAGTCTATGTAAGTCACGCGCCAGATTAGTGTGAAATACACATCAGTGTGTAAATCAGTGATGGTGTTGTCGCTTTGTATGTCGGTCGGTGTGTCGCAGTGTCGTAGGTAATATTCTGTTTAATAATTAAAAATCATGACGCAACACTTGACCTAGTACTGTATCCATATTATCCAATCAAATAACCGATGTATTTTTATCAGCCAATGAAACAACTCCCGTTCACTACCACGTGGTAAAGTGAAACAATGGCGATTCAATCAACAAGTAGGGCAATTAAACGATTATGTCAATTTGACGGCGTTGTCTGATGAGCAAAGATACTATTGACGCATGTCGCTATCGACGCATATCGTAATGAATAGGTGTGCATCTGTTTTTATTTCAAAATGCCATGTTTGTTTTTAATGAATCCGAGACCAATGACGGAATGGCGTGTTTTTGTTTTGATCTTCAAGTTTGCCATTGTATCCAAGATGTGCTTCGACCTTGGCTAATTTCGATAATTATTCGAAGAATTACAATTTGGCATCTCAAAAGATATTAACAGAAAAACAACTACAGTACCAGTCAGATTTAGGCATAGACCGTGCTAATAATTTCCAACACATAAGATTTATCTACATGAATTATATAACGAAAGTGAAAGTAGAAAAAAATTCTGTTTGACCTAATGCATCATTCTTTTTATCTGGTGTAGTCTATAACAAAAGTAAAAGTAGAAAAAAGTTTTGTTCTACCTAATGCATCTTTTTTTTTTGTTATCTGCCTGCCTTTTTGTAATTACTGCACTAGGAGCAAGCATCTTGTACATCTTAATTCCATAGGCATTAGAGTCTACCAATTTGGTACCAGGTTCATCAGTGATGTTTTATCCTAGGGGTATCCCCACTGACACCCCACTCCCCCTCTCCCACCGGTGGAGGAAAACACTGATATGTGCATAATTGTAACAACCTATAGCTCTGATCCTTCATAATTGAAGTCATTAATTTTACAATGAAATTATGTAAAAAATTATGACAAAAAAAAACAGTGAGAGAGAAAAGGATTTAACTTAGCGTGCGGTCTCGACGTAGCTTAATTTTGGGGCAAGTGACTTTTGAAATTGGGGCAAGTGACATTTTGGGCAGGGCAAGTGACATTTTGGGCAGGGCAAGTGGATTTTGAAAATCTACTTGCCCTGGGCAAGTGGATTTTCAAAATATTTCCAGACCCCTGCTTTTTTCATGAGCCCGCAGCCAGGTCGGACGGAATTATCTGTTTCACAGTTGAACAACAAATAGTGACTTAATAATACACAATAATACACCATAAACGATGTTTTGTTTCAACTCTAATATCCTGAAATTGCAATATATACATGTATTACTCTACTAACGGTCATAGCTTTACATCATTGTAAGACGGACCTTGACCTTGTCAACAAATTCAGGTGTGCCCATATGTGTCACATGCATATATCATAGATTGTAACGGATAATTCCAACTAGGCTAATCTAATATGTGTAGTACAGGTGTATTACCGTATAATCTCTAATAAACACCCCCTGGGGGCGTAGCATTTTTGAAAAGGCGCGTGTTTATTTGAGACCAAAAATACATGTACATAATTTAACTTTTAAATCAGACATTATTTAATGATTTTTTTTTACCAAGAAAACCAAAGTCAGCATGTCAATCCATCAATTAATGCATCGGATTTTAAGTTTTCTAATGATTGTGAATGAAACAGATTAACTTGCATCTTTTGGTAAGTTTAAACAAAATATTATTTCTGGAAAAATGGTGGTGAGAGGGGTGGGTGGGCATTTATTAGAGATTATGCAGTATACAATTTAAATTTCAGGGCACGAAAATTCAACTCATCTGCTCACCTTCATGCGATAAATTCTTTAACAGTTTATCAGTTTTACCATTCAGATGTTAAGATATAACGTAGGATGAGTAACTCAGAAAAAAAATTCCTGCCCTAAAGGTAAGGCCCAACTCCCCCACCCCAAATTAGGGTAGGTCGGTAGGAAAATAGAATTAATTGTAACTATACTAAATTCAAATCATTAACATGAAAAGCATGTTTTCTTAAACATTTTACATAATATGAGTGTTCCACAATACTGACATGCGTTAAAAACCTAAAACAAAATATATATTTTTATTTTTGTGCCCTTAAAAGTTTAGGGTCGGGGCCTTAAAAATAGGGTGGGTCGGAAGACCAGAAATAAGCCTCTTTTTTTTTTGGCCTAATTAAAATTTAAATACTATTAACTTAGTGTTCTAATTGATTTATCTTTTTTTCACACAGGTTTATTTTGCCAGTGACAGCTAGCAGCATTTATGAAGACTGGACACTGTAGTACCAGTGAAGGAATACAATTCAGAGAGTAAAAATATGTCAGCGTGGGTTTTGACGAAACAAGGACTAAATATTGATGTAATTTCATGTTGGAATATAGATCAAAACTGTGTACACGCGTGTCAAGATGAACCCCAAGCAAAAAGAAAGGAAAATATTATAATTGAAAAGTCTTCGAAATGTCTGGGGTTTGCTTCTATGGATTGCATTCAGCAAGAATTACTTGAACCTACCACCATCACCAGTGTTGTGATATTATATACATGTATAACCTTGACCTATTTTTTAAAGCTCATCATCTGGATCTCAAAAGTGAGTATTTTCTGTTCAAAAGGACACATTGAAAGATAGTTATAGAAAATGATTTGAAAAAGCATTGGACTGATTTAAAACATTGAAATGCTGTAACCGTGGTAGCGTAAGGAAGCTATGAAGGGTGTACTAGAAGAACATCATGGAATTACAACATAAAAAATAAAAAATATTGGAAACAGGAAAAAGTGTGCTCACTTTACCCAGAATTCTGAACCAGTTTCAGCTGAAATAGTTCCTCAGCTTTAATAAGGAACATCTTATGGAAACTTACTTGAAGGTTTACAGTTGGAAACCTGTTTTTAGAAACTTAAAACAAGAAACTGCTACATGTATACCGATAATGCTATTTTTAGAAACTTAGAATATTGTATTCATATAAAGCTTCTCAAAACATGGAAGAGAATGCTGGAGTGTCACCGCAGCAGACGATAACTGAGAAATTGGAAGCCTTGTTCCGGTGTAACATTTGTGAGAGAGAATTCTTCAATAAAAGATCTCTAGGAGCCCACGTAAAAACACATCGAAATGTAAAACAAGAAGCAGATATGTATACTTGCGAGAAATGCGGGAAGGTTGCGAAGACAAAACAGGCACTGGAACGTCACGCGGCTTATCATGAATCTGATCGTCCGTACTCCTGCGACGTTTGTCAGCAGAGGTTTAAAAACACGGACGACCGTGGGAAGCATTATCGACGGTTGAAGCGTGATGGGAAGTTTGAATTTGCATGCCACGTGTGTCACAAACATTTCAAAAGCAACATTCTTCTTCAAAAGCATTTGATTATGCTAGGCTGTGAAAAAAATAAACCGAAACGCGACGTGGAAACGATTGAAATAAATAATGAAAGCCCTGACATGAAAACTTCAAAAACAGAAGAGATTAACAGTGGTCAGATAAACTGCACATGCAAGATTTGTGAAACAGAATTCACGTGCACAGATTCTCTTAAAAAGCACTATAAGAATGCACACAGCGACTCCAAGCGGCAAGTGTGCATACAGTGCGGCCAGACACTCAGTTCAAAAGACAGTTTAGCGCGACACTACAGCATCTTTCATCAGACGGACTACCCGTATCACTGCGATGCTTGCGACCAGAAGTTTAAGATCAAGGAGGCGCTCTGTCGGCACGTGAAATTTGTTCACAAGGACGGTGGTTACCCGTGCGGCGTCTGTCAGAGGGTCTTTAGTCAGCCTGTTAACTTGAAGAAGCACATGGCCATTCATTCCACACGGAAGGAGTTCGGCTGTTCGATCTGTGGGCGAGAGTTTCGCTGGAAACAAGCTCTCCAGAAACACGCTCTGTTGCATGCAGCCGATAAGAAAGACGGTTACCAAGATGACGGACACAACTGGAATAAGTCTATTAAACGTAAAATTACTGATAAAATGGAAGACCATGAGGAGGACACTGATCTGAAACCTGATTTTTTGGCATCAGACCTTGAAGATGGATTTGACGGTTTTGAATCCGGTGTGGAAGTTAAGGATAGTGAGGTCAATATAAAAGAATCCGTGAGCGGGACAAGGAAACACTGCAGGAGGAACAGCATAAGACATAAAGGTAATGGGAGTAAAAATAGTAAAAGAAGCAGACATCGAGAATGTGGAATCAGCAACGAAAATATAAGAAGCATTAAGTTAAAGGTGAGAAAGACAAATGAGAATGATATGGAACTGGATGTTAGAAAACAAAAGTGGGCTATAGATATGAAACCGGACAATGTGGATGCCGATATAGATATGTCGGATAAAGACAGTGAACATGATGATGATGATGACAGTGTTCGAGATGATGACGAAATAATTGAAACTGACGAGATTAATGATACAACAGAAGTTAAAAGTAAAAACGAGAAAAAGAAGGATTGCTCAAAAGACAGAAATGGATTTGATGATACGGTCTTGAAACCTAAAGCACGTAAAAGAAAGCAATTGTCTCAGTTTCGACTACCGAGGGTTATTGAAGAATTGAAGAAAAGAAAACAAGAAAGAAGAGATAAGCTAGAAACTCAGAAAGCCGATCTAAGCGTTAATTTTCAAGGTGGTACGCACTGTCAAGAGAATGTTTTGAAAGTTCAGAATGCAATTATGGACGGAAACACTAAATCAAAAGCGTATAAGCATATAAATGAAAATAATTTGAGTGGAACCCAAGAAGTTAGTATTAAGAGATCCAAAACTTCGAAAAGTCCCGAAGATAAAAACCGTGAAATAGACTTTCTGAGAAGCGATTCTCCGACTTCTCATTTTGTTAGCTGTTCTCAGATTACATCGACTTCTTGTGTCAGTCCCCGATCAACATGGACTTTCCGTGTAAGTTCCGAACCGACATTAATTTCCAGTGCCAGTCCCCAGTCCATATCTGCTTCTCGTTCTAGTCCCCACTTAACAGTTACAACACGTGAAATACCAGAAGTAACATTAACCTGTGGTGCAAGCCTCCAACTGACTTCAGCATCTAATTCTCAACATTATTCTGCTTCTGATATAGATCTACAGATCTCGGAGGACACCGTAGACTATCAAGGGGAGGACACTTCTGGCCAAGATGTTTCTTGCCAAGGGGAGGACAACTCTGTTTCAGATCATGATGTTGCCTATCAAGGGAGAGACACCTCTGATGTTGTCGATCAAGGGAAGGATAACTCTGTCACAAATGTTACTGATCAAGGGAAAGACAACTCTCTTGTTGCCGATCAAGGGAAGGATAACTCTGGTCCAGATATTGGCAATCAAGGGAAGGACAACTCTGGATTATATATTGCCTTTTCAGGGAAGGATAACTCTGGTCCAAATGTTCCCTATCAAGAGGAGGATAACTTACGTCCAAATGTTGCCAGTCAAGGGGAGGATAACTCTGATGTTCACAGTGAAGAGACAGCGTCAGATAACCTACTCTCTGACACAGGTTCTTTTAAGTGTATTACCATACCGATTTACCAAAAGAAAAGTCTTGGAAATGCCTCATTTAAACCATCCTCAATCAGAAATATGATGAGGCCCGTAACAAACACGCGATCGGGGGTTGTGGATACTGCTACTTCAGCTTTATACTCGAAAAAATCTTCTTTTACAGTGAATACCCAAATAAACTTACACAATCCGTTCATCATTCCAGACAGCTTGCATGCGTCTAAAAGCATGAGCATGTCAAGAAACATGCAAGAAACATTGACGGGTAATACCAAACAATGCTCGGCAGCGTTGAACGAAACATCCTCGCTAAAAACCGCCACAAACAAATTGACTGTCCCAGCATCCTTTTCACTCACTGAAAATGGGAAATTTTCTTTAGTGAAGCACATGCTCTCCCTTCAGAACGAGGACAATTTCGACAAGACTTTGTTTGACAATCCGTTTTACAACCGACCGTCCCATATAAAGGACTTCACAAAAATGGCAGAGATGCATAAAATAATGGAAAATACGGGAAATGATACAGTAGAGAGGTACGATCTTTCTGGAAAACAGAACATTCCATTTCAATGGCTGGGGCTGAGTACTGGAAGCAACAAAGCAATGATGAGGAAATCTAAGATCAATACCGAGCAAAATAAAGTTTCGCCAAAAACTGTTACAGATTCTGGAATGTTACCTGAAACATTAAAACTGAATGCAGTCAGAAGTCAAAACTACATAATTGCAAAAAATGGATTTAAACAAAATTATTCCGAACGTATTAAAGACGCTCATGAGCAAGCTGAAGATTGTACTAGTGTTACGAACCAGAACAATTTGAATAATGATAGTGAAAATTTCATTTCCTACAGTGGTCTCGCGGCTAGAAAGTCTGTCAAAAGTTCAGATACTGGTGATCAACAACAAATCAAATGCAATTCCATTTTTAATAGAAAGAGGACATTCAGTGAGAATGATGTCAATGCACCGTCGAGAATTCGATCAGATTTTATCTCAAACAAAACAGCTTTGGTGGAGGGAGAAATTACAGACAATCGTAAAGCAACTGGAATGCCTATGAGTGATTTAAAAGAGTCAGAATCCACGATTCCAATGGTAGAATTAAGTACGAGAAGTAACAAAACTGACTCGGCATATATTCGCAGTTCAAGTGTGAGTTTTGACCCCAACTTACCTGTTACAATGTGTTTACAGAACACCAGGCAGAGACGATACACCGTAGCATCTGGAGACGAATTTGAGTTCAACATGCCTCAGAACTACACCATGTCATGCAACGATAAACTTAAGGTGCCATCAAATGGTAATTCTGATGAAAATTCTCGATCGTTGCCGACGGATTATTACGAAAATAGCCAAGCAAAATTACATCATAACATAGATGAAACTGGCATAGATATACATAGGCACAATAAATCACAGAAAATCGATACTAGTCATAATAAATCGTTACATATCAGCCATAGTCACGATAAACCATCAGACATAAATTATCTTTACAACGAAGAAGCTGAAATCAGTCGCAGACAAACTTTACCGCCCTATCTTGATAAACAATTGGTCAGTAATGAAATGCGCGATGTTAGTTATACTCCGACTTCTTTAACTGATCTTGGTAAATTGTCACAATTGCATAATCAACCATTGAATGAAGTCGGTGAAAAGAAGAATAAGTCTATGCCACCCTACCGCTCTGCATCGTATGAAACCGACCTCTTTCTTCAACAAGCTGGTAGGGGCGTGGGATTCCAAGCCATACGGCATTTGGTCAAACACTCGCAGCAAAATCGACCCAGTGTGTCGGACAACTTAGTGAAAACCACTTATTCTTCCGTATTTAGAAATCCCTTTGAAACGGACACGTCATCTTTAAAAATAAAAACAGACGATAAGGGTCAAGCATTCGACCATGCTCAGAATAAAGGGCCTAAACATAGACATAGCTTTCCAGAATTGGGTGCTCACTTAGATAGAAATCACTTGCTCAACCTCCACAACATATCTTCTACTGCTTCATCGTGGGCGCCATCCACTTTGTCGTCGTCATCGATGATCGTTTCCTCTCAGACGACTGATAGATCAACATCGAATGAACCAGCCTCAGTATGGTCAAAATCATTGACATCCGCAACATCAACGATGTTGTGGTCTGCCACGGCGTCTGTGACCCACTCATCTTCATCTTTATCATCAGAGACAACAACTAGTGTTCATTCTCCCGATCGGTTTACTGTAAATAATCGGCACGATGCTGCGCTCGGTCCAAACGCACATAGAATGCACAATCCCGACATCGACCATTTTCAGTTTGACGGAAACCAACAATCGCGGCTTAAAACGACTGCTGCTTCTGCATCATATACAAAAAGTGTAGCTCAAGCTGAGAACACCATAACTGCATGTGGTTCACATCACGTGCCAGGAAGGATTCAACAAGGACTTCCTGTGCATGATATATCGATTGTTGATATTTTGAGGTCCACGGGAGACAAGGGGCAAGAACATGAACATGTGGTGCATTTGCTCAATTTCTTCAACTGAACTGTTATAGTACTGATCAGTCCAGTGTATTAGGCCACCTATAAAAAAATGTTGATTTGCTGTTTCCGTACCCATTTTTTGGCCAGTAGAATTAATGCGGGGCTTACAGTTTAATTTTGAGTTATACTGTTTACCGGTACATGTAGGCAAATCTTTTCTCTGAAACAACAAAATCTAGAGGTCTAATTAATATTTAACATGTGACATAAGCTTAAATGTTCCTCTTTTACCTATGGTGATCCTGGGATAAAATTTGGCCGTTCCCCAAGGGTCACAATATAACAGTTATATACTAGGTAAATTATTGTTGTATTTCAGTCCAGTCGGTTAGATGTGGGCATCAATTTTGGAAGAAAAAATACAAATAAGTTGACATGAAAGCAAATAGACAAAACATGCATTCTTCTGTAATGTTGCTTTACAGATGATACTTTGTCATTTCACGTCAGATTGACAGAAAACATATTTTTTATTGCATACCGGATAAGGTTATCCGCGTTTTACATGGATGATGGAAAGCCTGATCTTACACATGGGGTGAAGATAAAAGTCACGCGCTGATATCAGCAATGACAGTTGCATGACGTCATTATGTAAATAAACATGCAAAACGTTAGTAGTTGGCCAAATGTGCAGAATGTATTTGAATTGAATTGAATGTTGTTTAACGGCTTATCAACACAATATACATGTAGGTTATTTAGAGCCGCCCCAGAGAAATGGGAAGGATATATAGGAATCCGGGAACCGTGCCCTACCCTTACTATCGAATAGATTCCTATGGTTCTTTAACGTGCTCAGAGGATAGGCCGGCACGGGACCGCCCGGTTTACGTCCCAATCTGACGGACGAGGCTAAGAAAAGTGTCTTGCCCAAAAACACACCGACGGAACTCAGTGGCACCATAAACACGTGGCCTCCGGTTACAAATCCGCTGCGCTACCGACTGTGCCATGCCAGCCCAGAATGTAAATGAAAAAGAATCAATCGTGGGTATCCGGTTCAGATGTGGGAAATTCCAACCCTCGGTATAACTTTTAATCGGAGCCTCGGGTGGGCCTCGGGAGGGCCTTGGTTCTGATAAAAACAATTATACCTTGTTTAAGAATTCCCGATCTTCACCGGATCCCCATGAAAAATTCTTACAGGCTAACTGTATCTGTTGTAATAAGAGCTATGTCAGCCAGTAGAGCAACCACAGGCTATTCTTGAACCACTTGTAGCAATTTGTGTAATATTTATTTTTTGTGCTATTCATAATTTTCCATTGCAGAGATGTTGAGATTTTATCTTATTTTCAGTAGGTGAAAGAATTTGTGTTATTTGTTTTTATCCTTAGGTTCTATAGTAAAATAAAAATGTTTGGCAGAGTAAAAAGACGATAATTTTCAAGACATACATATATTGAATAAGTTTGCATGGATGTACATGAAATATGCAGGGTTTTAAAAGAATCCCACAGTAGATACCTTAATTTTAACAGTAAACTTGGTTGCAAATCAAGGATAAAGACCGAGTTTATCACCTACCAGAATGTATTGGTATATATGTCTTATTTCTGGTCACTGATTGGTCAGTTTTTTTGATGATGCTCTATCAAAATTATGAATTTTCAGAAAGTTGATTTTAGATCTATTGTTAGAAGAGCTATAATAGCCAGTAGAGCATCAACACGGCTTTTTGGGACTCTTGTATTGTAATTTTGTATGTTTTTATTTAATATTTTAATCCATTTTTAGAATGTTTTTTTAATTTCACCTACCTACATCTGAAATCCGGAAACAGCAGAGAAATTATTTTTTTAGAATGGCCTTTGTTTTATAATGCAAGGGCCGTTCAAATGTTACGTGGACATTTTTAATAGTTAATGCACTTCTATAAACCAAGTAAATTAAATTATATGACAAAAAAGGTCTGTTTTCACTTTCATACCAATATTATAAAATTATTTGAAACGAGATTTCAAGAAATACAAGTTTTTACAACTCCACTGTAGCCACCATACACGGAGCGCGTCATTTGAGTGCTATGACGTCGTCTTGAAAACGAACAAAAACCTAATGTTGTAAATGATGAAACATGTTATAAACAGTAAACTTAATTGCTATTTAATTAATTTATTGAATTATTCATGGTTTGTATTAACTAGTTTACAGCAGTGTTATATTAGTTTATTATACCTCACATAAGACGCTTATGCTAAATCCCCATAGACAACGATGTGTAATTTCTTACTATCTCACGCGAGGGTGATAGTACAGGGTGATAGTAAAAAAAATTATCACATGCGCAGCTTTGATGTGCGCTGTTTCTGTGACATCATCGGCTCAGTATGGTGAAATTTCTATTTTAACTCATCATAACTTCAAAAGTACTCGACCGATTTCAATAAACTACCTCTCATTTTCTTAGTTACGTTATTTCCGATCTAACGATATAACATTCATAGCAACTTTTAGAAAAAAATAGTTTTTATCAAAAAAGGAATCTGTCGAAGTGAAATCGGTACTGAAAATGAAACTTGTTTTTGCCAGAGGTGATTTCGGTATAATAAAATAAATATATAATACCACAGCTCCGGAAAGACATATAACTTTGATCGAGTTAAGCATAAATATTCAAAGTATTTAGTAAAACAAATAGCTTAGTCATTCCAAAAGACATATTTATTTAACCATTAACCTAAGCACGTCTGTAATAGCCTTTAATGCGTCCATTGTTAACCCAGATCAGCCATGCGAGTAATATTATTTGTCACATAAATGGAATGGTCTTAATTCAAAGAAAGACCAGTCCATTATATATATATAGGGTGTTAAGGGTTAATATAGTTTATATTGGTATTCTTAATTTATTAACACATATATATTTGGAAGAAAATATGTGATTTTAAGTTTCTGTTATTCGTTTTTGTATTAACATTTTTGTTTTATTAAAAGTTAATATTATTTAATATTTTGTTAACATTTTAGTGGTCCGCGCTTTTTTCTGACCGTCAATTTCAACTTAAAAGCAAGGAAGAGTGCGTCTACTTATTTATATTTATCGTACTTCTCCTTGTTCAATATTCATCAAGTTGGAATATCAGTGACAATGCTACTTTATTTTTGTGTAGTTTTGCTGACAAACTACCTTCCATTTAGCCATTCCTGAAATGCAGTTATGAAATAATGACATCACATAACAAGACATGGGATCAGTGTATTAGGCAGAAATTCAAGAACTGGGAGTGCAAATATGCAAACAGGGTGTGCAAAATAATTTGCTAACACTATGTTATGCACCAATTCGCGTCAACTATGGGCTAAAGTATTTTCACAGAGGTGCATTTTAGATCATCTTTCTTCTATAAATGTATACAAAACATAACAATATTGAGAAAGTAAGAGTTTGGAGGTGTTGTTTAGCAAAAAACAGAACAAAGAAAAACTTTTTTTTACCCCACCCACTCCTCAAAATGCAGGCCGCGATTTTTCAAAAACGGCCGTGCAAAAGATGGCTGCACGGTTGGCTGGCTAATACATTGCATGGGATCAACTTTTTGTTTGAATCATTTGACTTTTTATGAGGCGGATTACAACATAGGTTTACATCAAAAAAAGTGTGCAGTATCGAAAAAGTCCGCGTCTTATTTGAACAGCAATCGTGTATCTTTATTATTCCCTTGCATGATATTTAATTGCTTGCATCATGCCTTCATTGGTCATCATTGTGTTAATAACGCTCATTCATTTGTTTGTCAATTTTGTGTTTATCAGTCAATTACCACTAGACCAAAAAAATAAAAACAGTGTTTCCACTAATGGACAGGTTATGCAGGTCGGTCAATTTATCTAATTTTTTATCTTGAGAGAAGATTTTTTTTTAGCCTATTATAGGGATTTTATTTATTTTAATAAAATCGTTTTGGATGGCAGTTTGAAATGGGGACACATTACGTGGTCCCGCCTTAATAACATTAAGACCTGGGACACATTACGTGGTTCCGCCTTAATAACATTAAGACCGGGACACATTACGTGGTTCCTCCTTAATAACATTAAGACCGGGACACATTACGTGGTTCCTCCTTAATAACATTAAGACCTGGGAAAGCTATTAGCAGGATTTTTTAACGGATATTTCGTCAAATAAAACACGTTTAAAACATGTTTTTACTGAAAAAATGAGATGTGTTTAAAATTACGTATTAGATGTTTTAATTTTACAATATGCAACCTTTTTAAGCCAAAATTAAGGTTTTATTTTATACCCCAGCCAACCCTGTTTTCGCTTCTTAAGAAGGGGTTGGCTGGGGTATGAAAGTTAATACTCGGACCACGTAATGAGGCAGGTTAGTGGAAACTGTGTATTCCTGGTCCGGAATAAATTTGGATGAAATACTTAAAAAGTGTTTCACCCACGCCTGGAATTCACCAACCATTCTTCAAACTATTCTTAGACTTGAGCTCAAGTACTCAAATTTCGTTCAGAAATATTCTCAGCTTTTCAAAGATAAACAAACGTATGAAGTTGCTATTTATTAGTATTTATCATATGTATACATAGCAGCTTGTTATGACATTTATACTTCAAACTTTCAGAAATATTTGTGATTGAAATTTGCATACATGCGCAGAATATTCTCAAGAATGGTTGGTGAATTCAAGGCCTGGGTCGATATTCATAAAGCATCTTAAGCGGAAAATATTGTCAGAATTTTTAAACATCCTTATTAACCTCTCAGGGGCACTACAACCATCTAGCTGTAGGTTTTATTTATCCATTACCTTATTAGCAATATTAAGAAAACATCTTAAATCGATAGAAAAAGGTGTTTAAAAAATTGATAAAATTTGACTTGAGATATTGCTAAGGAGCTTTATGAATACGGACCCTGGACGGCCCCTCTGATGAGACTTAAAGGGACTCACTGCAATCTTGAAGTTTTTGTCAAGCATTGAAAAAAGCGTCTCAGTTGATTTATCCAGTATCGTTATGACATTAAATCATAATAGCCCCGTGTGGTGCCAGGGTAGAATCTGGATGCCCCACCCCATATATTTTTGCCTTTTTTTATCATGCTCATTCAAGGTCTTTATCATGCGTAAATGGAGTGTCTACTATAAAATTTGCAGCAACTCTGCAGTTCTGCAGGTAAGAAGGTTCTAGGCCATTTCTCCATTATTTTGTCTTGATGTAAATGGAGGATGAGCCTGGCATGTTCATTCCTGTTAGGCGCCTTATAACCTTTCATGTGTTGGTGCGCCTTAAAACTCAATTCAATTCAATGCATATAATTATTATTATTTTTATATTTTTTGTCGAATGCTTAGATTTAAACATATTAGTATCAACAGTTTATAATATGCAAAAGCAATTTGATTTATACTATTTTTATAATTAATATTAAGGATTGAAAAAATCCGAGTTATGTAAAAAAAAATAAGGGGACGCCGCGAGTTTCTAAAAAATCAAGATTGCCGTGTGCCGCTTTAAAATAGGAAGGTCCAGTTTGCTCGCTAAAATGCAGTGCAATATAGAGAGGATAAATAAACTATAAATATACTCAGGCATGTAGACATGTTTAAACTTATTTACTTTACATAGATTGTAACGAGCCCCGTGTGGTTCCCGGAGGCCCCCGTTTGGTCACGGGGCAAAGAATAGGGCCACTGCAGATCCCTTTGGTGGGGAAGGCAGAGGGGTAGAATCCCCCCCTAATTCATGTTCATTTTATCATTTTTTGTTCATGTTCATTAAAGGTCTTCATCATGATCCCTGCATTGTTTCAAGTGCTATCTCGCTCGCATCAAAAGAGCAGTGGCAGAAAAACAATAACGTGGCTCCAGCGTAAATGGAGTTTCTACGATAAAATTTGCAGCAACTCTGCAGTTCAGGGTGAGAAGGTTCTAGGCTCATTTTCCATATTTATCTCGATGTACATGGAAGATGAGCCTGGCATGTTCATGCCGTTAGGCGCCATATAACCTTTTCATGTGTTGGCTTGCCTTAAAACCCCAATTCAATTCAATTGATTGTAACGAAAGCGCTATGAACTTATTTGAATCACTCTCCATATCTGCGTGGTTAGTACCAGTACTAAGCAAATGCAGATAAAGTGTCTTGCTCGGGGACACAACGCATATGGCAATGGTGGGGATCGAACCCATGACTTTTCGATCATGGGGCCATCGCTCTACAGTTTAGGGTGAGAAGGTTCTAGGCCCATTTTCCATATTTTATCTCGATGTACATGGAAGATGAGCCTGGCATGTTCATGCCTTTTAGGCGCCATATAACCTTTTCATGTGTTGGTGCGCCTTAAAACCCTAATTCAATTCCATCGCTCTACCACTTGACCACAATGCTCCATGTGTGTTTATATATTTATATATACATGTATATATACTGAAGTGAAAAAGAAACGCAACTCGGGAATTTCCGCTATATATGCATACTTGATTCCACATAATAAATCTCAAGATGTTTTGTAAAAAAAAAATTGCAGTTGTAGACGTTTTAATCATAGTACACTTTGTAACAAGAAATTAATAAGTGTTGAAGTTTTCTTTGAAACATTTAGCCATTTCAGTACTGTATTTAATGTAAAGAGTTTGCAAAGTTTCTCATCCTAAGTTTGCTCACATGCTGGAGCCAAACGCATGCACTGTCAATAATGGAACTTTGAAGGAATACTATTGCTGTGTTATTGTGTCGCCTGCGTAGCATGGCAGACAGTTAGGGATTACTTTGTCCTTCATCATTTTGACAGAGTTATGCCCCCTTTCATAAAACTTTAACCTGCAACCTAACCAGGCTCATAACAAACCCCAACTTAAGAAGTATTTGACCTATGTTCATGAGGTCTTCACACACTCATCTTACCACACAGATTAATATTGTTACCCATGACCAATAACTCTGACTTTCATTTCAGCAGCGTTATCTATATTATATGCCCCTTTTTTTTATAAAACTTTAACCTTAGTAACAACCTAACCAAGCTCATAACTGGCCATAACCTGATAACTTGAAAAGGATTTGACCTTTGTTCATGTAACTTCACACACGTATTCATCTTAACGTTACATATGTCCAATAACTCTGACTTTCATTTTGGGAATGTTATGCCCCTCTTTTCATAAAACTTTAACCGGAAACCTAACCTAGCTCATAACTTGCAACAGATTGACCTACATCTGTGGTCATAAAACTTTATACAGTTCTTCCTTTTCAATTATTCAATGCAGTTGTATGCTTCTTTTTTTAAACTTGAAAAAAGAACTGCTCCATAATTCATGAAGGATTGCACCCCGTGTCTTCAAACTTTATAGTTAGATTGTACTTGGTGAAATAAGCAGGCGGCACAAGTGTTCCATAGAACACCCTTCTAGTGTGTTGTTTTAGTCTATTTTTTCCGAAATGAAAGATCTTATGTATTCATATACCATTCGATTAACAGCAGCATATTGTACATACAATATATAGCTTAAATTTCCGAGTTCCGTTTCTTTTTCGTTTCAGTATATATATCGGTCATGGCATAAATGTCACTTTCCTTCTGTGAAGTCTGAATATTTTTTACATGTGCCTTACCGGTATTTAATTTAAATATATGTTTTTATTATGTATGGAGTTTATTTATTTGTTAATTCATTTTGTTGTTGACATTGACAATTTTTATGCCCCGAATGGTGGCATATAGTAGTCGCACCATCAGTCCGTCCGTCCGTCAGTACAATCTCGTCCGGTAAATAACTCTGACAATAATGGACGGATTTAACAATAATGGCGGCTTCAAGATCAAGGTCACGCTTAAAGGTCAAAAAGAGAAGTACTTTCGTATCCGGTAAATAACTCCAACATCCATGTCAAATAAAGTTTTTACCACGACAAGCCGACGTGTCGCGAGCAAAATCCGGGTCCGTCACTCCATGGTCAAGGTCACACTGACGGGTCAAAGGTTAAAAAATAACTACTTTCGTATCTGGTAAATAATTCCGACATTCATGGCGCGATTTTCAAATAACCTGGCACAGGTGTTCACCACAACAAGCGGATATGTCACATACAATCTGCAGGTCCGTAGCTTCAAGGTAAAGGCCACACTTAGAGGTCAAAGGTCAAAAAGAAGTACTTTTATGTCCATATTTCGTGTCTGGTAAATAACTGTGACATTCATGTAGGGATTTTCAAATAACATGTCACAAGTGTTCACCACAACAAGATGACATGTCGCCAGGTCGGTAAGTTCAAGGTCACGGTCACACTTGAGGTCAAAGGTGCAAAAGATGTTATTTTGTGTCCATATTTCATGTCCAGTAAATAATTCTGACATTCATGGAGGGATTTTCAAATAACTTGGCAGAAGTGTGTGATCACCACAACAAGACTGTGTTGCGAGCTAAATCCAGGTCAGTAGCTTCAAGGTCAAGGTCATACTTAGAGGTCAGAAGATGTCATATGACCCTGTATTTGAATAAAGTGATGTAAGTCCTGTCTGGTCTATAACTTTGTCATCCCTGGAGGGATTTTTATATAACCTGGCAGAAATGTTCACCAGAACAAGACGATGTGCTGTGCGCAAAATGCAGGTCCGTAGCTTCAAGGTAAAGGTCACACTTGGAGGTCAGAATATGCCTTATGACCCTATATTTGAATGAAGTCATAGTGGTCGTGTCCGGTGTATAACTTTGTCAGCGATCACCTTCCAATTTTGCTGAACTTTTACCTGACCTTACCATTATGACCATGAATATTTATAAACATGGTTCAAACTTTTGATGCCGTCACAGTTTTGAGCTGTGTGCATAAACATATTGTTCATATATTCACAAACCATTTCGGGGGCATTTATCACTTACAGTGACATTTCTTGTTTGTTGTTATTGTTATGGTATATTTTAACTAATTTTATTTTTTAATTTACAAGTCTCGAGTATACATAAATTAGATTATTTGTTGTTACGGTATATTTTCACTGAATTTGGATTTAATTGGTATAATTTTGACTCTATTTGGTTTTTATTACCCAAAGGGCGGCATATAGTAGTCGCACCGTCCGTCCGTCCGTCCGTACATTCGAGTCCGGTCCATAACTCCGACATTCCTGGAAGGGTTTTCATATAACTTGGCATAAGTGCTCATCACAATAAGACGACGCGTCATGCACAAAATTCAGGTCCGTGGCTCCAAGGTCAAGGTCACACTTAGAGGTCAAGGTCAAAAAGAAGTGCTTTCGTGTCCAGTTAATAACTGACATTCATTGCCGGATTTTCAAATAACTTCGCACAAGTGCTCACCACAACAAGACGTGTTGCACGCAAAATCCAAGTCCATGGCCCAATGTCAAGGTCACACCTAGAGGTCGAAGGTCAAAACCACTTCGGAGGCATTTGTCACATACACTGACATTTCTGTTAATTGATAAGTCTAAAGAGTACTTAAATTTATATTTCCACGTATTTATAGAATGATACACGTGCTAGAACATGGTATCAGTGTATCCAATGAGCATGCTGATCGCCTGTATAAATAATTGGATATCGGTCACTGCAATACCATTAGACATGTCACAGAAACCACAAATATAGATCATCAGACATCAGTCACTGCAGGCCAATTATAAACAGTGCTGGCCAATTGTAAACAGTGCTGGCCAATTGTAAACAGTGCTGGCCAATTGTAAACAATACTGGCCAATTGTAAAGTGCCGGCCAATTTTAAATAGTGCTGGCCAATTTTAAATGTTTACCTTCTGTTATTAATAAACCAAAAGGAAAAAGAAACACATAATCTAAAAATTGCCTATTCTACACTATTATATACACCTTATTCCACGTAATATTCCAGATATATCTCAACGTGTTTTTTGATAACGAGTGTAGACTGCTCCACAGCGTTTGACTGAAACATACATGCTCACTGATCTCACATACATGCTCAATGGCTCACTGATCTCACATACCTGCTCACTGATCTCACATACCTGCTCACTGATCTCACATACATGCTCACTGATCTCACATACATGCTCACTGATCTCACATACCTGCTCACTGATCTCACATACTAGCTCACTGATCTCATACTAGCTCACTGATCTCACATACCTGCTCACTGATCTCACATACCTGCTCACTGATCTCACATACATGCTCACTGATCTCACATACATGCTCACTGATCTCACATACATGCTCACTGATCTCATACTAGCTCACTGATCTCACATACCTGCTCACTGATCTCACATACATGCTCACTGATCTCACATACCCGCTCACTGATCTCACACATGCTCACTGATCTCACACACATGCTCACCGATCTCACATACCTGCTCACTGATCTCACTGACCTCACATACATGTAGTCCATCAGTTTAAAATAATGTAGTTCGATATGATCAAAATCTATTCATTCATAACAAGTGTCAAGCTGCAGATTATCTGAGTTTCTATTCATAACATGTGTCAAGCTCCAGATTATCTGAGTTTTTATTCATAACAAGTGTCAAGCTCCAGATTATCTGAGTTTTCATTTATAACATGTGTCAAGCTCCAGATTATCTGAGTTTTTATTCATAACATGTGTCAAGCTCCAGATTATGAGTTTTTAGCTCTACTGATCAGAGATCAGCAGAGCTTATGCCGTGGTGCGGCGTCCGTCGTCCGTCCGTCCGTCTGTCTGTCTGTCCGTCCGTCTGTCCGTTAACTTTTTTTTTGTAGCGACTACTCCTCTGAAACTACTAAATAGATTTTCATGAAACTTTACAGAAATGTTGCCCATGAAGTCTAGTTGATCCTAGCAAAAATTCATGTAGATGTGAAATCCAAGATGGCCGCCAAATCTAAAAATAGGTTTTTAAAAAACAAGTTTGTAGCGACTACTTCTTGAAAACTCTAAGGGATATTGCTATGGGACATTTTCTAAAATGATCAGCATGACATGATGTTGGTCCTTGTCGAAAATCGTTTTGATTCGACGTTAAACATGGCTGCCAGCGGCCATCTTTGTTTACATAGAGTTATATAATGAAAACTTGTAGCGACTACTCCTCTGAAACTACTTGACGGATTTTCATGAAACTTCACAGGAATGTTGCTCTTGATGTCTAATTGATCCTAGCAAATTTTCAGGTCGGCCGGAAATTCAAGATGGCCGCCACGGCTAAAAATAGATTTTTAAAAAATAAGTTTGTAGCGACTACTTCTTGAAAACTCTAAGAGATATTGATATGGGACTTTTTCTAAAATGATCAGCATGACATGATGTTGGTCCTTGTCGAAAATCGTTTTGATTCGACGTTAAACATGGCTGCCAGCGGCCATCTTTGTTTACATAGAGTTATATAATGAAAACTTGTAGCGACTACTCCTCTGAAACTACTTGACGGATTTTCATGAAACTTCACAGGAATGTTGCTCTTGATGTCTTATTGATCCTAGCAAAATTTCAGGTTGGCCGGAAATTCAAGATGGCCGCCACGGCTAAAAATAGATTTTTAAAAAATAAGTTTGTAGCGACTACTTCTTGAAAATTATAACAGATATTGATATGAGACTTTTTCTAAAATTATCAGCATGACATGATGGTTATCCGAGTCGAACATTATTTTGATTCGACGTTAAACGTGGCTGCCAGTGGCCATCTTTGTTTACATAGAGTTATATAATGATAACTTGTAGCGACTACTCCTCTGAAAATACTTGACGGATTTTCATGAAACTTCACACGAATGTTGCTCTTGATGTCTAATTGATCCTTGCAAAATTTCAGGTCGGCCGAAAATTCAAGATGGCCGCCATGGCTAAAAATAGATTTTCAAAATACAAGTTTGTAGCGACTACTTCTTGAAAACTATAAGTGATATTGATATGGGACTTTTTCTAAAATGATCAGCATGACATGATGGTTATTCAAGTCGAACATTATTTTGATTCGACGTTAAACATGGCTGCCAGTGACCATGTATGTTTACATAAGAGTTATATAATGATAACTTGTAGCGACTACTCCTCTGAAACTACTTGACGGATTTTCATGAAACTTCACAGGAATGTTGCTCTTGATGTCTAATTGATCCTAGCAAAATTTCAGGTCGGCCGGAAATTCAAGATGGCCACCACGGCTAAAAATAGATTTTCAAAAAACCAGTTTGTAGCGACTACTTCCTGAAATCAAAATCAATCAGTAGAGCTTCAAGGTCATTGACCTCTTGTTATTCATAACATGTGTCAAGCTCCAGATTATCAGTACTGAGTTTTCATTCATAATGACAAATGTTTAAACTGAGTTGCATTTTGTAAGGATGTTTGTTTTTATTTGCATGCATATTTTAAAAAATGTTTTATGTCCATTTTCAAAAATATATTATGGAGTCTTAAGCCTATTAATTTTCTCAGTAATGTTTGGTGAATTCGGGCACTGTATTTGCAAAATGATTTAATGTTTTGTTTGTAAACATGTATTTCGAAATCGAATAAATCATGAAACTGCACATGGCTGCGGCATTTTAACCTACTTCATCCAGCTAGGTTCTGTTCTGTTTCTTGTTTTTTGTTGTTTTTTATCAAAATTATGGCCACTTTTACCAGTGTATTTACTTATAGTCAATTTCAATTCTTTTTTCCACCTATAAATTTGCATTTGTATTTTTTAGTATATACTACAGAAAAGTTTCTTTTCTGTAGTATATACTACAGAAAAGTTTCTTTTCAATGTGTGGGACAGACACGGGGAAGTTGATTCAACGGGAAGTGCCTCTTGTTAAGTTATTTGTCCCTGCAGCAGAAGGCGTTTTCTAGGTTACGCCACTGAACTTGGACAAGTTCAAAACTAGTTGCATCAGACTAAACACATCAGAGTTATAGCCTTTGGTTTTTAAAAAAAAAAATGTCCAGTAGGCCTTAAGACTATTCAAGCCAGTAGAGTGATACAGGCAGACCCTCTTGTGCATCTTGGTCCCGGAAGACTAATTAATACACGACACACTGTAAATGACGATTTTAGACATGGAGGTCATCTTGAATGACAGTTTGACCATAAATCACAAATCTGTCTACCAGCAATTCCATAAAATAATATTCTAGTCTAGATTTGAAACAGTTTAATGACAATTGATCACAATATATTTGGAATGGATCGACCCTATAAGATTTATATAGGTCGCCCAAGATAGCCAAGGCTAAAACTACGTCAAATGTATGGAAATTTTAAATATCCAGAATTCGTGCAAATATGCATACAGTCTTTCCTATCAAACCTTGCATTCTCAGTACTTTCAGTACTTTGATTATTACTTGCATCTGTCAAACAATTTTGAATGGTTTGTTCTCAACTTCATATACATAACAACTGATGACCTTATGTCCATCTACATCACCCATTGTTGATTGCCTTATTTATTACAGAATTATGACTTTGTTTGACATAGAATTTAAGCTGTTTTTGTTATTTTAACCCTTAGCTCGCTATGAATGTATAATGGACTGCCCTTTCTTTAAATTTAGACCATTCCATTTATGTTACAAAGGGTTGTTTTGGAGAAATGACCGATGAGCAGCCAGACATTGTAAATCCTGGTCAAGCCCGCTATGAATGTATAATGGACTGTCCTTTCTTTAAATTTTGACCATTCCATTTATGTTACAAAGGGGTGTTTTGGAGAGATGACTGATGAGTAGCCGGACATTGTAAATCCTGGTCAGCCTTTGAGTTACTCTGGGTTTACAATGGACGCAAAGGCTGTTGTAGTCGCCCTTAGCAGGTTAAGATTAATTATGTCAAGCTATTGTTATATGATAAACAGTTTTGAAGTATGTATTGTCCCACACTGTATACAGTTTTTGATGCGAGACATTGAATATTTGGTAATACATTACATGGTCCGACTATTACCTTTCATACCCCATCCAGCCCCTTCTCCAAGATACCCCATCCAACCCCTTCTCCAAGATACCCCCATCCAACCCCTTCTCCAAAATACCCCATCCAACCCCTTCTCCAAGATACCCCATCCAACCCCTTCTCCAAGATACCCCATCCAACCCATTCTCCAAGATACTCCATCCAGCCCCTTCTCCAAGATACCCATCCAGCCCCTTCTCCAAGATACTCCATCCAGCCCCTTCTCCAAGATACCCATCCAGCCCCTTCTCCAAGAAGCGAAAACGGTGTGTGAAATAAAACCTTTTCAGCTTAAAAAAATTGCATATTGTAAAATTTAAATATTTAAAAGTAATTTTAAGCATGTTATCACATTTTTTCAGTAAAAAATGTTTTTAAACATGTTTTATTGTCGAAATATCCGTTATAAAATCCTGCTAAATAGGCATAAGATTTACCTTTACGTACTGCAGTGAAGGCGGAACCTCGTAATGTGGAACCTATCACATACCATTGCAATCAAATTAGTAAAATTTAATTCAGATGGACATAAAATCGCCACGACGTCAGACACACTTCAGCACCAAAACGTCGTAAAATATGTGACGTCGTAATGTCGTGTCTCACACATAACGTTGCGTATAAAAGAGTTTGTGTTTTACCTCTTTACAAAATAGCAGTTTACGCCAACTTTTTAACAAACCAACAACAATGTTTTGTATAACGTGCATTGTTTATATACGCTGTCACAAAAAATAAGTTTATGACTCATATCTGGGTGAATTTGTAATAAATAAAATAGTTTCAGTTAATAAACTTGCGTAGTGTTACAGGTTTAACTCAACCTATCAAAATCGTTCCAGGTTGTATTACACGTGTGTCATACAATAGAATATTAAATGGGGTTTAGACACTGCTAACAAGGGACATTGTGTGATAAATATATTTATTATAAAATCAAAAAATTAAAGAAATTCTATTGGATCAAGGCTGGTCACATGATTCCTGCTAAAAAGACGTATTGACCTGAGAAATGTATATTGACTTTTCATATTGACTCAAAGGCATGGCTAAAATAACAAGAGCTGTCGGAGAACAGCGCAGCTCCACTATTCGATTTTTCAGAGAATAATAAATTATATAGCTAGTATATACCATCAGAAAACAAGGCTAAAACAATGTGGTGTGGGGTTGGGGGCGCAACATAGCTATGTGTAAGAATTGATCAAAACTACAGAGAAATATGTAAAAAGAAAATTCAAGTTTTGAGTGGGGGTGGGGGATAGGTGGGGTGGGTAGTGGGGGTGGTGAGGGCAATATATATGTAAGTAGCTATGTAATAATTCACCAAAACAACACAAAAATGGCGGTGGTGAGGCAGGGAATGGGGTGGAGGGGGCAACATATATGTGTAAGAAGCTATGTGTAAAAAAAAATTAAATAAAAATATTCTAGTTTCGAGTGTGGTGGGTTGGGGGGTGGCGTGGAAGTGGGGCAGTGGGGAGGGGGCAACATGTGTAAGAATTGACAAAAGCAACACAGAAATATGTATAAAAAAAAGTTTCAAGTGTGGGGGAGTGGGGGGTGCAACATATATTTGTAAGAATTGACTAAAACAACACAGAAATATGTTTAGTTTCAAGTGGGGGCAAGGGGGAGTGGGGTGGTGGGGAGGGGACAACATATATGTGTAAGAATCGACCAAAACAACACAGAAATATGTAAAAAAAAATAAAGTAAAAAAAAATAAACAAAAAACAAGAGGCCCAAGAGGGCCTGTGGACGCTCTACTGGCTAACATGGCTCTTACAATATCAATGAAGCGAGTGACTGCTATTTATGTTTTCTTAAAAGTTTCGAGCAAAAAAATAGCTTTTTAACTAAATCAAGGGCCATAACTAAAGAATCTGGTAAAGTTTGCTAACGATCAGATGAAAAATGAAGGCCCTACCGTATTAACGAGGCAAAATATAGCATTTTTAACTAAATCAAGAGCCATTATTCCTCTGTGACTGGTTTTCGAACTTGTCCGAGCTTTCATTGATATTAACAATCTGTGCAAGTTTGGTAAAGATCAAATAATAAATGAAGGTCCTAGAGTGTTCACAAGGCTTAATATGGCATTTTTCAGCAAAACAAGGGCCATAACTCCGTTGAAATTATTTCGATCTTGCCGGTTTTTGAATTTGTTCGAGCTTTCATTGATATAAAGACACTGGCAAAGATTCGATTAATACTGAAGGCCCTAGAATGTTCACAAGGCAGAAAATAGCATTTTTCAGAAAAAACAAGGGCCATAACTCCGGTGTTAATGATCCGATTTAGCTGGTTTTCAAACTTGTTTGAGCTTTCATTAAAATTAACAATCTGTGCAAGTTTGGTAAAGATCAAATAATAAATGAAGGTGCTAGAGTGTTCACAAGGCAGAAAATGCCATTTTTCAGGGAAAAAACAAGGACCATAACTCTGGTGTTACTGACCCAATTCAGCTGATTTTCGAACTTGTTCAAGCTATAATTGGTATTAACAATCTTTGCAAGTTTGGTAACGATCAAATAATAAATGAAGGTGCTAGAGCGTTCACAAGGCAGAAAATAGGAATTTTCAGAAAAAAACAAGGGCCATAACTCCGGTGAAATTATTCCTATCTGGCTGGTTTTCGAACTTGTCCGAGCTTTTATTGATATTAACAATCTGTGCAAGTTTGGTAAAGATCAAATAATAAATGAAAGTGCTAGCGTGTTCACAAGGCAGAAAATGCCATTTTTCAGAAAAAGAACAAGGGCCATAACTCTGGTGTTACTAACCCAATTCAGCTGATTTTCGAACTTGTTCAAGCTATAATTGGTATTAACAAACTGGAAGTTTGGTAACGATCAAATAATAAATGAAGGTGCTAGAGCGTTCACAAGGCAGAAAATAGCAATTTTCAGGAAAAAACTAGGGCCATAACTCTAGTGTTAGTGATCCGATTTGGCTGGTTTTCAAACTTGTCCGAGCTTTCATTACTATTAAAAATCTTTGCAAGTTTGGTAAAGATCAAATAATAAATGAAGGTGCTAGAGCGTTCACAAGGCAGAAAATAGCAATTTTCAGAAAAAACAAGGGCCACAACTCAGGTGTTACTGATCCTATTTGGCTGGTTTTCGAACTTATCCGAGCTTTCATTGATATTAACAGTCTGTGCAAGTTTGGTAAAGATCAAATAATAAATGAAGGTCCTAGAGTGTTCACAAGGCTTAATATGGCATTTTTCAGCAAAACAAGGGCCATAACTCCGGTGAAGTTATTCCGATCTGGCTGGTTTTCGAACTTATCCGAGCTTTTATTGATATTAAGAACCTGTTAAAGTTTGGTAAAGATCGAATGAAAAATGAAGGCCCCATTGTGGTAACAAGACAAAAGTTAACGACGGACGGACAGCCAGACGGCCGGACGACGGACAACTCTCCATCCCATAAGCTCTGCTGGCTAAAAACAGTGTGAAGGGGAGGGGGGGGGGGGGGGCTGGGGGTGAGCCCATGCCCCAATATGAGTGAAGTATGAATAAGATGCATAATGCTATAAGAAATCCCAAACCAAATTTATAGATATATACCAATCTCATTAAAATCAGATCCAAAATATTCGCTCCACTACAGCGGAAAATATTCGCTCCACTACAGCGGGAAGTAGTGGAGCGAATATTTTGAATCTGATTTTAATGAGATTAAAATCAGATCCAAAATATTCGCTCCACTACTTTCCGCTAAATAGCGGGAAGTAGTGGAGCGAATATTTTGAATCTGATTTTAATGAGATTGAGATATATACATGCTTACATGCAACCCTAGATCTGCCTTTATTGCACATTTTATGGGCCATCACTATTTGGGGTCCATGGGAGCCCAGAATTTGAAGAAGACAAAATTAATTACGCAACCCTTTACAACATACTATAAGGAAACCAGTTCCAAAATTTAGTTCAGCTAGGACAAGAAATGCAAGAGATATAGACCTGTAAACACAGCTTACACGCAAAATTTGATGTGAAACAGACACATTTTAAGGGCTATCAGAATTTGGGTTCCATGGGATCCCAGGGGTGACAGGAACCAAAATTACTTAAGCAGCCCTTAAGATAATGCTATAAGGAAGCTAATTGCCAAATATGATTGTGCTAGGGTAAGAATTGTAAGAGATATAGACTTGTAAACACAGCTTACACGCAAAATTTGATGTGAAATGGGACACATTTTATGGGCTTATAAGTTGGGTTCCATGGGTTACAGGAACCAAAATTGCTTATGCAGCCCTTAAAGGGGCTGATGCACTATTTTCAAACAATATTTATTTAAAAGGGCTCTTACAACCTTAAAAATAGTTGGACAAATTTTCAAAATGCCATGAAAAATAAAGGAGATATGGCCAATTGAAAATTTACAAAGAACATGAATGGAGGCGGCCATCTTGGAACGATGACGTCATCACGCCTTTTTACTATATATGGTATATTGACAAGATGTTGTAAAGCAAAGAAAATCATTGCAAATTGATAAAAAATAAATATGCATATGTAAAATGTATAAACTGTATGCTTATTTTTCATTTCTAACGACTTTCTTAGCTTTAAAAGACATTTAATCAGAATGCCATATATGGTAAAAAAGGTGCGATGATGTCATCGTTCACAAATTTGTGTTTCTTTGCTCATTTTCAATAGGACATAACTTCTTTATTTTTGATGGCATTTTGATAATTATTTCAGCTTTGTTCAAGATTGTCAGTGCCCTTTTGAAACAAACGTTGTTTTAAAATAGTGCATCAACCCCTTTAAGATAATGCTATAAGGAAGCCCATGGCCAAATTTGGTTGTGCTAGGATAAGAAATGTAAGAGATATAGACTTGTAAACACAGCTTACACGTAAACCTTTATGTGGGACGCAGAAGCCGAAACCTGGGGTGATTACATAAGCTCTCTTATTCTTCGAATAGTCTAGCTAAAAATGCGCGAACGAACATAAATAGGTAACGAATGTACAATAGAATGTCGTTTTCGGGATCAACAAAATGTCAGCCTGTCGCTGTTTTTTGACAGCTGATGACAAAAAGAAAATAATAGAAAATGGAGAAGCCGATAATACTAAAAGGGCAACATTTACGGCAGTAAATTTCTTTAATTTTTTGATTTTATAATAAAACTATTGTTGCCTTTTGAGTTCGGTCTATACATGGTTTTATCGACCCGAGAAAAAGCATATTAAAGCATAATATGCCTTTTCTCAGGTGATAAAACCATGTATCGACCTCATCAAAAGGCAACAATTGTATAATATATAAGGTTATAATCATGTAATGTGAATCCTCTTATCGTATCAATATACGCTATGGTTGTTGTTATTTGATGGAAAAGCCTGAAGAATCAGTATCGCTTGGGTTTCCGAAATCAATCTTTTTAGGTTGACTAGGTGGCCGAGTGGGCGTCTGCTACTGGGTGAGGCGCTGTGTCGATGTTGGTGTCTAGGGCTGCGGGTTCGAATCTGTTGGTAAGTGGTTGGTACAAAACGATCTCCACATATAAAACTTACATTTTTTGAGAATCCAAACTCTACATTTTAACCAGCCAGGCCAAATCCCAAAACTGGAGCGTTGAATTTAAGAGTTACGAACTTGTAATTTCATTTTACGCATATTCTGTCAGGGCTATTTTAAGAAGCTGTGAAAAAAACTGTACTTTTAATCGCCACATGTCGAACGGTTTTGTAGTGCAACTTTGCTGTTATTTGGTGAGTTAGTAGTCATAGCTCTACTGTCTGAAGGCCATAGTGGCTGAAGGCCATAACTCTACTGGCTGAAGGCCATAGTGGCTGAAGGCCATAGCTCTACTGGATGAAGGCTATAGCTCTACTGGCTGAAGGCTATAGCTCTACTGGCTGAAGGCCATAGTGGCTGAAGGCCATAGCTCTACTGTCTGAAGGCCATAGTGGCTGAAGGCCATAGCTCTACTGGCTGAAGGCTATAGCTCTACTGGCTGAAGGCCATAGTGGCTGAAGGCCATAGCTCTACTGTCTGAAGGCCATAGTGGCTGAAGGCCATAGCTCTACTGGCTGAAGGCTATAGCTCTACTGGCTGAAGGCCATAGTGGCTGAAGGCCATAGCTCTACTGGCTGAAGGCCATAGTGGCTGAAGGCCATAGCTCTACTGTCTGAAGGCCATAGTGGCTGAAGGCCATAGCTCTACTGGCTGAAGGCCATAGTGGCTGAAGGCCATAGCTCTACTGGCTGAAGGCTATAGCTCTACTGGCTGAAGGCTATAGCTCTACTGGCTGAAGGCCATAGTGGCTGAAGGCCATAGCTCTACTGTCTGAAGGCCATAGCTCTACTGGCTGAAGGCCATAGCTCTACTGTCTGAAGGCCATAGTGGCTGAAGGTCATAGCTATACTGTCTGAAGGCCATAGTGGCTGAAGGCCATAGCTCTACTGGCTGAAGGCTATAGCTCTACTGGCTGAAGGCCATAGTGGCTGAAGGCCATAGCTCTACTGGCTGAAGGCCATAGTGGCTGAAGGCCATAGCTCTACTGTCTGAAGGTCATAGTGGCTGAAGGCCATAGCTCTACTGGCTGAAGGCTATAGCTCTACTGGCTGAAGGCCATAGTGGCTGAAGGCCATAGCTCTACTGGCTGAAGGCCATAGTGGCTGAAGGCCATAGCTCTACTGGCTGAAGGCCATAGTGGCTGAAGGCCATAGCTCTACTGTCTGAAGGCCATAGCTCTACTGGCTGAAGGCTATAGCTCTACTGGCTGAAGGCCATAGTGGCTGAAGGCCATAGCTCTACTGTCTGAAGGCCATAGCTCTACTGTCTGAAGGCCATAGCTCTACTGGCTGAAGGCTATAGCTCTACTGGCTGAAGGCCATAGTGGCTGAAGGCCATAGCTCTACTGGCTGAAGGCCATAGTGGCTGAAGGCCATAGCTCTACTGTCCGAAGGCCATAGCTCTACTGGCTGAAGGCCATAGCTCTCCTGGCTGAAGGCCATAGCTCTACTGTCTGAAGGCCATAGCTCTACTGGCTGAAGGCCATAGCTCTACTGGCTGAAGGCTATAGCTCTACTGGCTGAAGGCCATAGTGGCTGAAGGCCATAGCTCTACTGTCTGAAGGCCATAGTGGCTGAAGGCCATAGCTCTACTGTCTGAAGGCCATAGTGGCTGAAGGCCATAGCTCTACTGGCTGAAGGCCATAGTGGCTGAAGGCCATAGCTCTACTATCTGAAGGCCATAGTGGCTGAAGGCCATAGCTCTACTGTCTGAAGGCCATAGTGGCTGAAGGCCATAGCTCTACTGGCTGAAGGCTATAGCTCTTCTGGCTGAAGGCTATAGCTCTACTGGCTGAAGGCCATAGTGGCTGAAGGCCATAGCTCTACTGTCTGAAGGCCATAGTGGCTGAAGGCCATAGCTCTACTGTCTGAATGCCATAGTGGCTGAAGGCCATAGCTCTACTGGCTGAAGGCTATAGCTCTACTGGCTGAAGGCCATAGTGGCTGAAGGCCATAGCTCTACTGGCTGAAGGCCATAGTGGCTGAAGGCCATAGCTCTACTGTCTGAAGGCCATAGTGGCTGAAGGCCATAGCTCTACTGTCTGAAGGCCATAGTGGCTGAAGGCCATAGCTCTACTGTCTGAAGGCCATAGTGGCTGAAGGCCATAGCTCTACTGGCTGAAGGCTATAGCTCTACTGGCTGAAGGCCATAGTGGCTGAAGGCCATAGCTCTACTGGCTGAAGGCCATAGTGGCTGAAGGCCATAGCTCTACTGTCTGAAGGCCATAGTGGCTGAAGGCCATAGCTCTACTGTCTGAAGGCCATAGTGGCTGAAGGCCATAGCTCTACTGGCTGAAGGCTATAGCTCTACTGGCTGAAGGCCATAGCTCTACTGGCTGAAGGCCATAGTGGCTGAAGGCCATAGCTCTACTGTCTGAAGGCTATAGCTCTACTGGCTGAAGGCCATAGTGGCTGAAGGCCATAGCTCTACTGGCTGAAGGCCATAGTGGCTGAAGGCCATAGCTCTACTGTCTGAAGGCCATAGCTCTACTGGCCGAAGGCCATAGTGGCTGAAGGCCATAGCTCTACTGGCTGAAGGCCATAGTGGCTGAAGGCCATAGCTCTACTGTCTGAAGGCCATATCTCTACTGGCTGAAGGCCATAGCTCTACTGTCTGAAGGCCATAGCTCTACTGGCTGAAGGCCATAGCTCTACTGGCTGAAGGCCATAGCTCTACTGGCTGAAGGCTATAGTGGCTGAAGGCCATAGCTCTACTGGCTGAAGGCCATAGTGGCTGAAGGCCATACCTCTACTGGCTGAAGGCCATAGCTCTACTGTCTGAAGGCCATAGCTCTACTGGCTGAAGGCCATAGCTCTACTGGCTGAAGGCCATAGCTCTACTGGCTGAAGGCCATAGTGGCTGAAGGCCATAGCTCTACTGGCTGAAGGTCATAGCTCTACTGTCTGAAGGTTATAGCTCTACTGGCTGAAGGCCATAGCTCTACTGGCTGAAGGCCATAGCTCTACTGGCTGAAGGCATAGCTCTACTGGCTGAAGGTCATAGCTCTACTGGCTGAAGGTCATAGCTCTACTGGCTGAAGGCCATAGCTCTACTGGCTGAAGGCCATAGCTCTACTGGCTGAAGGACATAGCTCTACTGGCGGAAGGCCAAAGCTCTACTGGCTGAAGGCCATAGCTCTACTGGCTGAAGGCCATAGCTCTCCTGGCTGAAGGCCACAGCTCTACTGGCTGAAGGCCACAGCTCTACTGTCTGAAGGCCACAGCTCTCCTGGCTGAAGGCCACAGCTCTACTGACTGAAGGCCACAGCTCTACTGTCTGAAGGCCACAGCTCTCCTGGCTGAAGGCCACAGCTCTAATGGCTGAAGGCCACAGCTCTACTGACTGAAGGCCACAGCTCTACTGTCTGAAGGCCACAGCTCTACTGGCTGAAGGCCACAGCTCTACTGTCTGAAGGTCACAGCTCTACTGGCTGAAGGTCACAGCTCTACTGGCTGAAGGCCACATCTCTACTGGCTGAAGGCCACAGCTCTACTGGCTGAAGGCCACAGCTCTACTGGCTGAAGGCCATAGCTCTACTGGCTGAAGGCCATAGCTCTACTGGCTGAAGGCCATAGCTCTACTGGCTGAAGGTCATAGCTCTACTGGCTGAAGGTCATAGCTCTACTGGCTGAAGGCCACAGCTCTACTGGCTGAAGGCCATAGTGGCTGAAGGTCATAGCTCTACTGGCTGAAGGCCACAGCTCTCCTGGCTGAAGGCCATAGCTCTACTGGCTGAAGGCCATAGCTCTACTGTCTGAAGGTCACAGCTCTACTGGCTGAAGGCCACAGCTCTACTGGCTGAAGGCCACAGCTCTACTGGCTGAAGGCCACAGCTCTACTGGCTGAAGGCCATAGCTCTACTGGCTGAAGGCCTTCAGCTCTCCTGGCTGAAGGCCATAGCTCTACCGGCTGAAGGCCATAGCTCTCCTGGCTGAAGGCCATAGCTCTCCTGGCTGAAGGCCATAGCTCTACTGGCTGAAGGCCATAGCTCTACTGGCTGAAGGCCATAGCTCTCCTGGCTGAAGGCCATAGCTCTCCTGGCTGAAGGCCATAGCTCTACTGGCTGAAGGCCATAGCTCTACTGGCTGAATGCCATACTGGCTGAAGGCCATAGCTCTCCTGGCTGAAGGCCATAGCTCTACTGGCTGAAGGCCATAGCTCTACTGTCTGAAGGTCATAGCTCTACTGGCTGAAGGTCATAGCTCTACTGGCTGAAGGCCACAGCTCTACTGGCTGAAGGCCATAGTGGCTGAAGGCCATAGCTCTACTGTCTGAAGGCCATAGCTCTACTGTCTGAAGGCCATAGCTCTACTGGCTGAAGGCCACAGCTCTACTGGCTGAAGGCCATAGCTCTACTGGCTGAAGGCCACAGCTCTCCTGGCTGAAGGCCATAGCTCTACTGGCTGAAGGCCACAGCTCTACTGGCTGAAGGCCACAGCTCTACTGGCTGAAGGCCTTCAGCTCTCCTGGCTGAAGGCCATAGCTCTACCGGCTGAAGGCCATAGCTCTACCGGCTGAAGGCCATAGCTCTCCTGGCTGAAGGCCACAGCTCTCCTGGCTGAAGGCCATAGCTCTCCTGGCTGAAGGCCACAGCTCTACTGGCTGAAGGCCACAGCTCTACTGGCTGAAGGCCACAGCTCTACTGGCTGAAGGCCATAGCTCTACTGGCTGAAAGACATAGCTCTACTGGCTGAAGGCCACAGCTCTACTGGCTGAAGGCCATAGCTCTACTGGCTGAAGGCCATAGCTCTACTGGCTACTGGCTGAAGGCCATAGCTCTACTGGCTGAAGGCCACAGCTCTACTGGCTGAAGACCACAGCTCTACTGGCTGAAGGCCATAGCTCTACTGGCTGAAGGCCATAGCTCTACTGGCTGAAGGCTAGCAGAGCTTATGGGACGGCTGTCCATCCATTCGTTTGCCTTTTCATAATTTGGTCAGCAAAGAGATAACAAAGCTAAGTGATACTTATTTTTTTAGTTTTATTTTCAAATTGCTATTTAGGATATATAACAGTATATTTAGGGATCACACTGCAGGGTTGCGGCCCTACTCCAATAAAGGCTGCTTCTAAAAGGCGGCACTCAAGGTACTTTCCCGGAACATCTAAAGTGCGGCACTTGCAGTTATTCTATAGAACCATACTAAAATGTTACTCTTTGAAATTTTACAAAATGACAATAGATAGTTTTCACTTTAATTTTCCAGAGCCATATGTATGGTATACCTTTGTTGAAAATGGAATAAAATTTATTTATTCTGCATTTATTTTACCAAATAGAACCTTCTTTTTGGGTGGGGGTGTGTGGATATATCCAATATTTATCTTAAAAAACTATGTAATTTAGAATATAAGCCAATTCTGAATAAAATGAAATAAAACATGCAAGCTATCCTTAGCCTGATGCTGCTAGGGGAGGCAGGGTCAAACCTAATGTGACAACCAATTTGCAAAATTTCTAATAAAATAGTTGCTTTAATACAGTGTGTAGTAATCTTTTATAGATGCAACTATAAAGAGAACTGATTGAAATATTTGTCAACATTTTTAATAATTTATACAACTCAGGGGACATAACTATGACAAAAGTGCCGACTTTTAGAATCACCGGGAATATTAAGCGACTGACGACGAACAAAGTTCAATATTCACATTTGCCGTCATTGATGGGCCAAAAGTCACATTTGATGTTATATTCATTTGAAATCATTTGATGTTATGTTCATTTGAAAAATAAACATATCTATCTTAATTACACATATCAATTAAAACTGTAGAGTAATTTATAGTATACATAATTTTCTCCATGGCAAAACCAGAGACTACACTGTAACCATGATGTTTAGATCGACCATAGCAACACTTCAATATGCATAGAAACTGGAATGCACCGTGATTATAGTTATTGACTTCAATTGGGTTTTACGGCGTACCAACATATGAAAGGGTATTTATCATGTCGATCTGCACAATTATGCCGAGAAACAGGGTGCCTGAGATAAAACCTTATCTCAGCAGTTACCTTCCGATCCCGTCAGGTGCACTTCTTTTGATGACGTCAGTGTATATTTGATGATGTCTGGGTAATATTGAACGGAAAAAAAATGGAAATGGTAAATTAAATGATTTTAAACGATCAACATGATAAATAGAAAATCATGTTAGTGCCTGATCGTATCTAGTTCATCAGGTTCGGCACGAAAAATATGAAGCCCTTGGCACAGCCTCGTACTTCCATTTGTTTCTCAGCCTCACCTGATAAACTGTATAGGATCAGGCACTAACATGATATTCTCTATATATCATGTCGATCTGCATAACAGGGTGCCCGAGATAAAACCTTATCTCGGCAGTTACGTTCCTATCCCGTCAGGTGCACTTCTTTTGATGACGTCAGCACCTCTTTTGATGACGCTGGGGTATATTTGATGATGTCTGTGTACTTTTGAACAAAATAAAATGGGAAGGAAATGGCAAAAAGGTAAATTAAATGATTTTAAACTATCAACATGATAAATAGAATATCATGTTAGTGCCTGATCGTATCGGGTTTATCAGGTTCAGCGTGAGAAAAATTAAGCCCTCGGCACAGCCTCGGACCATTTTTTTCTCAGCCTCACCTGATAAACTGGACTTGATCAGGCACTAACATATTCTCTATATTGCTACGCAGAAATGAACATGCCAGGCTCATCCTCCATTTACATCAAGATCAACTATGTATATGTGTGATAGTTATCATATACTTAAAACATAAAATATAGTTTTTGGCCAATCATACGACATATAACAGATCTTACCTCAATTCATCGCCAGACGGAAAACAAAGAAATAAAAACAATCATTTAAAATAAGATAACAATAGAAAAATAACCACTTCCTTTTTTAGCGTTAACAAGAGAGTATGTACAAATATAGAATAGACTATAGCTACCTCATAGAGTTCTTAATACAATAAAAACACAGACTGGTCTCACATCTTCTTCCTACAGATGGTAAGAAGGGAAAACCAGGTTATCAATTGTCGCACCTCCTTCACCACATTTCACAGAAATTTGTTTTTGAATTATTTTTCTTCACTGTCTAGAACTTAAACTTGATGCGCAATACACACGTTGGGAGAATTAACAGGTATCAGGATATTAATTTTAAGTTGAAAGAGTTGAAAATTTGTAAGCACCAAAACTTTCACCCCAAATATCGTGTGAAGCAGTATTTTGTAAGGTGACGTGAAAAAATACACAAGATAATTGTTTTCCAATCAATTTTTGACAATAAAATAATGAACTTTGTATAATCATTAAACAAAATTAATTGTCTAGTTTATGCTGTTGGTAAAACCACCCTTCATAAACTGTCAAACTGAAATATTGGTGCTTAGCAAACTTTGACTAGTATAAGAAGTTCAGATTGGGAGAGTTTACTGGTATTAAGACTGTCAGATAATTTAAGATGATCAATTTGGGAGTCCCAATACCTGTAAACTCTCCCAACTTGAACATCTTATACTGGCTGGCAAACGTAATACCTGTAAACCAAACTCACCCAACTTTTCAGCATATATAGGAAACGTTCAACTTGGGAGAGTTTGCAGGTATGAAGACTGTCAGTCAATGTAATGTGTTCCATGTTGGGAGAATTACTTTTTGCCAACAAATGTCCAAGCCGAGAGAGTTTACGGTTATTACAAGTGTTAGCCAACCATAAACATGAGAGTACATGAAAACATTATTTGAATTATGTTTGAGATGGTAAGCAGAGGTGTTCCAAATGACACACTAGTACCCAGCAGTCTTACCATTTAAAGAAAGAATCGAGAACCAGTCTGATTTACAATATCCAAAGCTATTTTCTTTGAAACAGGCTATAATAATAACAGCAACACTTGTAGACTGGTAACCGGTTTTATTCCAATCCTTAAACTACACTGTCAATGTAGCTGATCATCCTAAACCCAGGAACCAGTTTACTATAAAGCTGGACCACTTAAAACACACACAAAACTCATTCACTAAATATTTCATTAAACCGTTAAAAAAAAAAAGTCTTCAAAAACCTCCAGAATAATTCCGAACTCATAAATATTGAATTTACTCTATATATAATACCAGTTCTATAAAATATACAGTGATGTGTTTTTCAAGTTGCTCAGCCTACTCTCTCTATGTGATAATAATACAAATAAAAGCTATATTACTGATCAACACCTTTAACAACAACAACAATAACAACAAAATGGGAAATGAATAGAGGAGGAGGCTGGAGCTGCTTATTGGCTGCTATTATTAGATTGTATGAACTGACGATGCTGATTGGCAGCTATTATTAAATGTTATATTATCTAAATTTGCTGATTGGCAGCTATTTTTAGATTGTATATAACTGAACCTGCTGATTGGCAGCTATTATTAGATGATATATAACTAAGGCTGCTGATTGGCTACTATAATTAGATTTTATAGAAATAAAAAAAATGTTTCGTTTATTTAAATCTTCTTTAATATTAGAAGGGTAAAACTTTTCTGATTTTAGTAGGGGCAATGCTAGTCTCAAACCAACAACCCTTCAATTCGCTCCTTTCGATCCCCATCTACATTAACCCTTACCCTGCTATGAATGTATAATGGACTGCCCTTTCTTAATATTTAGACAAATCCATTTATGTGACAAAGGGGTGTTTTGGTGAAATGATCGATGAGCAGACAGACATTGTAAACCCTGATCAGCCTGCGAGTTAGGCTATTGTAGTCACCCTTAGCAGGCTAAGGGTTAAAATACTGATTTATTTGTTCAGAAGCTCACGTCACAGGGAAAACAAACAAAAACTGTCAAGTACCAGTATCCATCATGGGGAAAAAACTCCACGGTATAGTACCATTGTCATTTTAATGTATTGCACAATAATTCAATTTAACCCTTTCATCCCTAGATTTTTAAAATCGACTTACCATTCTTTGAGTTGGGCTGTACTAAAGCATTTATTAAGGGGAAAGGGTTAATAACATTCTGTTTTTTAAACATAAAAACTGTTACGAATTGGGACAATATTTGTTTTTGGAATAGCACAGATCGAAACCGTCACAAAATACAACTGTAAATGTTACAACAAGATCGAGCCATTGAACAATAGATGCACAATCCAATTCAATACATTCCTGCTCAATTTTCGGACTAAATTGTCTATATTTTATTTTTAGCAGCTTTTTTGCAATGCTGATCTGTGCTATTGGACAATATCTTTCCATACAAGCCCAGTTTCTACAGTAGACCAGGGAATGCTGGGTTCAAGCCTCAGCTTCTCCAGTAGACCAGGGAATGCTGGGTTCAAGCCTAAGTTTCCCCAGTATACCAGGGAATGCTGGGTTCAAGCCTAAGTTTCCCCAGTATACCAGGGAATGCTGGGTTCAAGCCTAAGTTTCCCCAGTATACCAGGGAATGCTGGGTTCAAGCCTAAGTTCCCCAGTAGACCAGGGAAACATTCGGTGCAAATCCCAGTTTTTCCAGTAGACCAGGGAAACATTCGATGCAAATCCCAGTTTTTCCAATAGACCAGGGAAACATTTGGTGCAAATCCCAGTTTTTCCAATAGACCAGGGAAACATTCGGTGCAAATCCCAGTTTTTCCAGTAGACCAGGGAAACATTCGGTGCAAATCCCAGTTTTTCCAGTAGACCAGGGAAACATTCGGTGCAAATCCCAGTTTTTCCAGTCAACCAGGGAACATTCGGTGCAAGTCCCAGTTTCCCAGTAGACCAGGGAATGTTGGGTTTAAGCCCGTTTCCCCAGTATCCCAGGGATCCTTGGGTTCAAGTACAATTTCCCCAGGGCTTTCACACGAGACAATTATGTCAAACAATCGCTCCTCAAAGTTCTGTATATAAAATAGGGGGGATTCTGTAGCAAGTATAAATAAATCAAGCAGAACTGTCTTTCAGATATATAAGGGGAGTAACTCTCGCAAAGTCAATAAAAAGGAAACAACTTGCAAATAACTCCCTAAATTAGTGTCCTTATAAGAAACTTTTCTGATTTTTGCGAAATTATAATATGTTCAAACATCATGTTGATGTAAAAAGATAAAAAAATAAAAATTACTGTTAAAAAATGAAAGGGAAGTAATTCAGATAAAACATTCAAGTTTAAGGAGTCCTTCTATAAAAGCTGGGACATCGGAAAATGGCTTCTTTGTTGGTTTATTCTGCAGTGGTTTATTCTGCAGTGTCTATAGGCATTGCAGGTGAAGAAAAAAAAGAAAAAATGATATCCCTATCTCTTTGATTTAACCCTTTCACCGCCAAATTTCAAATGTCTGCTAAAATTTGAATTCAAACCGTCTGGTGATATTTTACACAAAAGATGTTATGGAAAACCTTCTCAGTGAGTGGTGATCAGTGTAAACTTCTGGCAGCGAAAGGGTTAATATAAATTTGGCATAAAACTTCCTAAATGTATGGAGATTTGACTACCAGAACTGTTGTACCTATACCTTTAGGACGTCCTATTGGTTAAAAACAGGGGGACTATAATCCTTAGAACTACACACACAAGATTTGACCAGTAAATATGAAATACACTGCTTAAAAAGGCTATATCTTAAAAAAATATATGGACGTCTGCTATAAAATTCAATTTTACTCACAGTGCTTTTAACCAATCACAGCACAGTAGAGATAAGAGTATATTTTTCAGCAGAATGACCACTGATAACAGCATGTACATGTACATTCTTAGTGAATTGAACTGAATTGGGTTTTACGGCGCACCAACACATGAATGGTTATATGATGCCTAACAGGAATGAACAGCCAGGCTCATCCTCCATTTACATCAAGGTAAAATATGGAGAATGGTCCTCGAACCTTCTAACCTGCAGAACTGCTGCAAATTCTATAGTAGACCATATGGAGAATAGAACCTTTTACGATGAAGCCACGTTTCCACTTTTTGCATAATGTACATTATTTAATTGCCATCCACCTGAATATTGCTACATTTAAATGAACTCTGGCCGTTAAGGCTTCCATAGAAAAATAAATGCTGTTTACAAGTATGCCCGTTATTATATGCATACCGGTGTAGGAATCGTGAGTCAACAATTTCTTTGAGACAACTGCACACTGCGACCCTATTAATTTATATATATAATTATTTTTTTTACATACATGTGGTGGTAACAAACAAATTTCTCTCCATTCTTTCACTGATTGTTTTTCATGTGCCACAGTGTTTATTTATAAATGCGTATAAAACCTACAGAATTTACAGATTTACCCACGTTATCCAGTGTGAAACATAACCCAGGACGAAGTTGTCAAGAACCAGTGTATTACATATAACCATTCCATCTCCAGACAGCTCTCAACATAGCACGTTTTTGCCGTTGATTATTTTATCTTGTACTAATTGCTTAATTAAATAGACTGTTTCAAAAAAAAAATTCTCCCCATAGTTGTGTAACAAAATCAATTCGTTATTATATTTAAATGTTGTTACTATAAACAGATTTTTTTCTATAGTGGAGTAACAAAATCTTTTTTTTTCTATTAATAGATTATTGCTATAAATAGATTATTACTATAAATAGATTTTTGTTACTAAAAATAGTTATTTTGACAAATGAAAGCACTGATATAAATCCAGAATGGTCGCTTTACAAGTACTGAATTGAACTGAATTGCGCACCAACACATGAAAGGTTAAATAGCGCCGAACAGGAATGAACATGCCAGGCTCATACTCCATTTACATCAAGATAAAATATGGAGAATGGGCCTAGAACCTTCTAACCTGCAGAACTGCAGAGTTGCTGCAAATTCTATAATAGTCACTCCATTTATGATGGAGCCACATTTCCACATTTGCATATGCGGTATCGTAATGAAGACCTTGAATGAGCATGATAAAAAATGATAAAATGAACATGAAGCGGGGTCCTACCCCTCTGCCTCTAGCGGGATTTGCAGTGGTTGTATTTTACCCCGGCAACCACACGGGGGAAGGCTTTACAAGAGCTAAAGCAAAATACAACAACAATATACAGCAGAAGTGCTATAATAATATATACTGCAACATGTGAAATATGCTAACAAACAAGAATTTTAAAAGCATTTAACAGACTCAGATTAACAGCAGTGTAAAGCATTTGGGTGATCATGATCACAGTGTCTTTTTATTTACAAATGGACATTTTAACATTTTAAAGTAAACAATGTAAAGTAACTCCACTCAACCCAGACATTTTTATTCAATAATCCAGTTTGCATCTTAAAGAGGCTACTTCAGGAACTGTGTGGGGATCTATAGGGGTCCAACTTAAAATTGACACTAATGATGATATTTTTTTATTCTTTAGGACCAAAACATGAGGAATGAACCTTCAAATCAATACTAATTTACAATAAAGGGAGTACATCAGGCTTTAGGATGTACCGGTAATTTGTTTAAAAACATAAACAAGTATGAAATGACCAATTTAAAACGTGAACAGTATAGATGGAACAGTAACAGTTTCCTATAATACATTGCAATAATTAACAAGAGGTCAATGACCTTGAAGCTCTACTGATTGATTTTGATTTCAGGAAGTAGTCGCTACAGACTTGTTTTTTGAAAATCTATTTTTAACCGTGGCGGCCATCTTGAATTTCTGGCCGACCTGAAATTTTGCTAGGATCAATTAGACATTAAGAGCAACATTCCTGTGAAGTTTCATGAAAATCCGTCAAGTAGTTTCAGAGGAGTAGTCGCTACAAGTTTTCATTATATAACTCTATGTAAACAAAGATGGCCACTGGCAGCCATGTTTAACGTCGAATCAAAATAATGTTCGACTCGGATAACCATCATGTCATGCTGATCATTTTAGAAAAAGTCCCATATCAATATCTCTTATAGTTTTCAAGAAGTAGTCGCTACAAACTTATTTTTTAAAAATCTATTTTTAGCCGTGGCGGCTATCTTGAATTTCCTGCCGACCTGAAATTTTGCTAGGATCAATTAGACATCAAGAGCAACATTCCTGTGAAGATTCATGAAAATCCGTCAAGTAGTTTCAGAGGAGTAGTCGCTACAAGTTTTCATAATATAACTCTATGTAAACAAAGATGGCCGCTGGCAGCCATGTTTAACGTCGAATCAAAACGATTTTCGACAAGGACCAACATCATGTCATCTTGATCATTTTAGAAAAAGTCCCATATCAATATCTCTTATAGTTTTCAAGAAGTAGTCGCTACAAACTTATTTTTTAAAAATCTATTTTTAGCCGTGGCGGCAATCTTGAATTTCCTGCCGACCTGAAATTTTGCTAGGATCAATTAGACATCAAGAGCAACATTTCTGTGAAGTTTCATGAAAATCCGTCACGTAGTTTCAGAGGAGTAGTCGCTACAAGTTTTCATTATATAACTCTATGTAAACAAAGATGGCCGCTGGCAGCCATGTTTAACATCGAATCAAAACGATTTTCGACAAGGACCAACATCATGTCATGCTGATCATTTTAGAAAAAGTCCCATAGCAATATCCCTTAGAGTTTTCAAGAAGTAGTCGCTACAAACTTGTTTTTTAAAAACCTATTTTTAGATTTGGCGGCCATCTTGGATTTCACATCTACATGAATTTTTGCTAGGATCAACTAGACTTCATGGGCAACATTTCTGTAAAGTTTAATGAAAATCCATTCAGTAGTTTCAGAGGAGTAGTCGCTACAAAAAAAAGTTAACGGACGGACAGACGGACAGACGGACGGACAGACAGACGGACGGACGACGGACACCGCACCACGGCATAAGCTCTGCTGATCTCTGATCAGTAGAGCTAAAAATTATAATTTAAAACCAGTCTTAAAAGTCCATAGAGAAATCCCCAAGTTATAAATAGCGGTCACGCAGAGCAAGTCTGCGACATCTACACAGGACGCTCTTTTTGCAATACGTTGAGATTTATTTACCGCCAATTTTAAAATAGTTATCCCTGGCGCGTCATCGTAGGAAATACCATCTTCCTCTGTTACTTTGTATGTTCAGCGTCATTTCCTTTGGTGTTTTATGGCTCATTTATTTTATTTTTATCAATTAAATACATATGAGCCGCAACACACGAAAACGTCCCTTCGGACGTTTAGACAACGTCATAAAGTAACAATTTATGACGTCGGCCGGTAATCAATTAATTACTAATCAAATTTCTTGTCACTTCTGTGTTTTACCTAATTATTATATCATATGGAATATGTTGTCTTATATAAATAGTTGATGCTATAGAAAATGGTAATTGTTTATGTTTTTTTATGTTATTTAATGAACGACATCATCCAAGACGGCGACGTCGACGTCAAAATTAATGGCGAGTATAATCTTTAATTTTCAAATTGAGATAAAATCATTTTTAATCAAGATATCAACATAAAATAAAGAGAATTTTAAAGAGAAAATCACCATGTTTCAAAAACATAAAAAACATAGAATGTGAAAATTTTGTCTGAAGGGTCGTTTTCGTGTGTTTCGGCTCATATATATTTGAATAATTCTAAAAATAATACAAATCCTGATGTACTTCCTTTAATATGAGATATCTTGGGATATCATTATAAATACATGGCGAACTCAAATGTAAGATCTGAAAAACAAGTGAATACCATATTTTCATTGACACAACTTTTTTTCCCATGAATTGAAAGATTTTTTTTTTTGATTTTTTTTAAAAACAAGAGGTCAATGACCTTGAAGCTCTACTGATTGATTTTGATTTCAGGAAGTAGTCGCTACAAACTTGTTTTTTTGAAAAATTATTTTTAGCCGTGGCGGCCATCTTGAATTTCCAGCCGACCTGAAATTTTGCTAGGATCAATTAGACATCAAGAGCAACATTCCTGTGAAGTTTCATGAAAATCCATCAAGTCGTTTCAGAGGAGTAGTCGCTACAAGTTTTCATTATATAACTATATGTAAACAAAGATGGCCACTGACAGCCATGTTTTACATTGAATCAAAACGATTTTTAACAAGGATCAACATCATGTCATGCTGATCATTTTAGAAAAAGTCCCATATCAATATCACTTATAGTTTTCAAGAAGTAGTCGCTACAAACTTGTATTTTGAAAATCTATTGTTAGCCATGGCGGCCATCTTGAATTTCCGGCCGACCTGAAATTTTGCTAGGATCAATAAGACATCAAGAGCAACATTCCTGTGAAGTTTCATGAAAATCCGTCAAGTAGTTTCAGAGGAGTAGTCGCTACAAGTTTTTACTATATAACCTTATGTAAACAAAGATGGCCACTGGCAGCCATGTTTAACGTCGAATCAAAATATTGTTTGACTAGGATCAACATCATGTCATGCTGATCATTTTAGAAAAAGTCCCATATCAATATCACTAATAGTTTTCAAGAAGTAGTCGCTACAAACTTATTTTTTAACAAGAGGCCCAAGAGGGCCTGTGAACGCTCTACTGGCTGTTATACCATTGATGAATCGAGTCGTACTACATGGTGTCTAGAGTGTACACAAGGTTTTCAAGTATTTGACCTAGTGACCTAGTTTTTGACCCTGTGTGACCCATTTTTCGAACTTGACCAAAATATAATTAAGACAACATTTCGACAAAGTTTCATCAAGATCGGGTCAGAAATATGGCCTCTAGAGTGTACATAAGGTTTTTCAAGTATTTTACCTAGTGACCTAGTTTTTGACCCTGTGTGACCCATTTTCGAACTTTAGCAAGCTATAATTGAGACAAATATTCTGACAAAATTGCATCAAGATCGGGTCAAAAATATGGCCTCTAGAGTGTACACACGGTTTTTCCAAAGTTTGACCTAGTGACCTAGTTTAAAACACCACGTGACCCATTTTTGAACTTGACGAAGATATAATTAAGACAAACATTTTGACAAAGTTTCATCATGATTGGGTCAGAAATACGGCTTCTAAAGTGTACACAAGGTTTTTCAAGTATTTGACCTAGTGACCTAGTTTTTAACCCCATGTGACCCATTTTCAAACTTGACCAAGATATAATTAAGACAAACATTCTGACAAAGTTGCATCAAGCTCGGGTCAAAAATATGGCCTCTAGAGTGTACACAAGGTTTTTCCAATATTTGACCTAGTGACCTAGTTTTTAACTTCATGTGACCCATTTCCGAACTTGATCAAGATATAATTAAGATAAACAATTTGACAAAGTTTCATCAAGAATGGGTAACAAATATGACCTCTAGAGTGTACACAAGTTTTTTCAAGTATTTGACATAGTGACCTAGTTTTTGACCCCACATGACCCATTTTTGAACTTGACCAAGATTTCATTGAGACAAACATTCTGACAAAGTTTCATGATGATTGCATCAGAAATGTGGCCTCTAGAGTGTACACAAGAAAAGTTGACGGACGACGGAAAACGGACAACGCACCATCCCATAAGCTAAAAACAAACTTTACCGAGCTGTTATTGACATTAACAATCTGGTAAAGTTTGGTAAAGATCGAATGAAAAAAAATATGGCGTCTAGAGTGTACACAAGGTTTTTCAAGTATTTGACCTAGTGACCTAGTTTTTGACCCCATGGGACCCATTTTCGAACTTGACAAAAATATAAATAAGACAACATTTCGACAAAGTTTCATCAAGATCGGGTCAGAAATATGGCCTCTGGAGTGTACACAAGGTTTTTCAAGTATTTGACCTAGTGACCTAGTTTTCGACCCTGTGTGACCCATTTTCGAATTTTAGCAAGCTATAATTGAGACAAATATTCTGACAAAATTGCATCAAGATCGGGTCAAAAATATGCCCTCTAGAGTGTACACACGGTTTTTCCAAAGTTTGACCTAGTGACCTAGTTTTTAACACCATGTGACCCATTTTTGAACTTGACCAAGATATAATTAAGACAAACATTTTGACAAAGTTTCATCAAGATTGGGTCGGAAATACGGCTTTTAGAGTGTACACAAGGTTTTTCCAATATTTGACCTAGTGACCTAGTTTTTAACTCCATGTGACCCATTTCCGAACTTGATCAAGATATAATTAAGATAAACAATTTGACAAAGTTTCATCAAGATTGGGTAACAAATATGACCTCTAGAGTGTACACAAGTTTTTTCAAGTATTTGACCTAGTGACCTAGTTTTTGACCCCACATGACCCATTTTTGAACTTGACCGAGATTTCATTGAGACAAACATTCTGACAAAGTTTCATCAAGATCGGGTCAAAAATATGGCCTCTAGAGTGTACACACGTTTTTTCCAAAGTTTGACCTAGTGACCTAGTTTTTAACACCATGTGACCCATTTTTGAACTTGACCAAGATATAATTAAGACAAACACTTTGACAAAGTTTCATCAATATTGGGTCAGAAATACGGCTTCTAGACTGTACACAAGGTTTTTCAAGTATTTGACCTAGTGACCTAGTTTTTAACCCCATGTGACCCATTTTCAAACTTGACCAAGATATAATTAAGACAAACATTCTGACAAAGTTGCATCAAGCTCGGGTCAAAAATATGGCCTCTAGAGTGTACACAAGGTTTTTCCAATATTTGACCTAGTGACCTAGTTTTTGACCCCACATGACCCATTTTCGAACTTGACCGAGATTTCATTGAGACAAACATTCTGACAAAGTTTCTTGATGATTGCATCAGAAATGTGGCTTCTAGAGTGTACACAAGCAAAAGTTAACGGACGATGGACGACGGACGAACAACGGACAACACACCATCCCATAAGCTCTGCTGGCCCTTGGCCAGTAGAGCTAAAACTCTATTTTTAGCTGTGGTGGCCATCTTGAATTTCTGGCCAACCTGAAGTTTTGCTAGGATCAATTAGACATCAAGAGCAACATTCCTGTGAAGTTTCATGAACATCTGTCAAGTAGTTTCAGAGGAGTAGTCGCTACAAGTTTTTACTATATAACTCTATGTAACCAAAGATGGCCACTGGCAGCCATGTTTACTGTCGAATCAAAATGATTTTTGACAAGGATCAACATCATGTCATACTGATCATTTTAGAAAAAGTCCCATATCAATATCACTTATAGTTTTCAAGAAGTAGTCGCTACAAACTTGTATTTTAAAAATCTATTTTTAGCTTTGGCAGCCATCTTGGATTTCACATCAACATGAATTTTTGCTAGGATCAACAAGACTTCATGGGCAACATTTCTGTAAAGTTTCATGAATATCCATCCAGTAGTTTCAGAGGAGTAGTCGCTACAAATAAAAGTTTACGGACAGACAGACAGACGGACGGACGACGCACCACGGTATAAGCTCTGCTGATCTCTGATCAGTAGAGCTAAAAACTGATGTACTCGTCGGGGGCCACTTTCCGTCACTTATGTAAACATAAACTAATTTTTCAGACAAATCTATGTATCCTGACAATGTTTACTCTATTTTCTATTAGGTTACCTCTTCCTGCAAATTTGATACCAAAGAATTTTGTTTATATAAATTATCGAAGTGGCACGTGACCTGTTTATAAATAGACTAAACCTGAGAAATCCTGTTGTTTACAAGCCCAGTTTCTGTCATGTATTTTATCGAGTGATAGATTCAACTAGGTCAAGATACAGTAAAACTTTTATGAATTAGAAACTTGTTGCAAGTCTATTCAACAATTTCATTGTAAAAATGGTATGTTTGCATTGTTCCATCAGTCACCTCGATCGTTATAACAATGCGCCTAGAATCGTCAATATAAAACAATTTTACACTGTAAAGATGGGTAACTCTATGTAAATCAAACAGATACAGGTTGTACGAGTTGCTGCTCTTTGGTGAAACTATATAATCACAGTCTATTTAACCGCGTCCGCTGAAGAGTGATAAAATTATGACGTCATTACAGTGTTATTTTTTTAATAGTTTATTATGCGGCAGTATGCGCGCGCATCCCCAACGCCACATAAGGAAGTAAATACATTTTTCGGAGAAATCCCTTTCGTTTTTGTACCCCTTATTTACTTTTTGGTTGTTTTTCCTGTTCCCAATCTTCAGTTATAAACGTCTGGCAATTAGTGACATCGCGTAAGTAATTTGCAGTGTAAAAACGTTTTTTAAATGAGAATGCCGGAAACTGGGCTTGAACGGAACTGGCATCTGATGAGTACTCCCTATAATATCAAAAGAAATGACTTAATTTTTTAGAAATCCGAAACAGTTGGGATTTCTTTTAAAATCATGTTAACTGATTTGGGTTTTAAGGCGCAGCAACACATGAAAGGTTATATGGCATCTACCATGAATGAACGTGCCAGGCTCATCCTCCATTTACATCAAGATAAAATACAGAGAATGGGCCCAGAACCTTCTTACCTGCAGAACTAAAACAAGTTAACAAATTCCCAACATCTTTAGAGTAAATAGACGTTTCTAAAATTTCATATTAAAACTAGAGGTTCAATAAAATTTCATATAAATTTAAACAGATTTAAGGCTATTCCAGTTTTTAGGTCTAAGTTGGCTGAATGATGATTTAATGTCATTTTCAGCACAGCTTATACTATATATGATGGTCGATATTTAGTTTTGGGAGGCAGAAACCCACTTATACTGGGTAGAACCAGTACTGTAGGCCTCCCAATCCGTAAGAATCGACACGTTCTCACTTAAGTCAACTGAATTGAACTGAATCGGGTTTTAAGGCGCACCAACACATGAATGAATGGAATGTGCAGGCTCATCCTCCATTTACATCAAGATAAAATATGGAGAATGGGCCTAGAACCTTCTTACCTCCAGAACTGCAGAGTTTGCTGCAAATTCTATAGTAGACACTCCATTTACGTTGGAGCCACGTTTACTTACAAGTCAAGTTTAATCATCCCTCGAAGACAGATTTAGATATAATCAAAAGCCTTCAAGTATTCTATATATTAATATTTTGTATAATAAACATAAAAATATTTTTATTTTTGATATAATTTGAGACATAATACATCTTTAGAAATAATATGATGAAGCATGCAGTCGTTTAAAACAAAAGCGAACATTACCCAAACTTAAGCGAAAAAATCATGTTCAATAGAGTTATCTTCTTTCGAAGGAAGACATGAGTTATGTCCCCTTATGACAGTCTCAACAGATGAATCTGGCATTTTAAAATTAACACTGAAATCTGGAAAACCCATCAGACGGTTTGCGCTTTGATCGGCGCTATCTAATTTATTTAAAATGTCGCCCGTGACCTTTGCAACCGTGCCATTTCTACCATAACCTTCTACACACATATTGCTTTTCGTATCATCAGCTTTCATGTTTGACGCGACATCAAACTGGCTACTCACTATGAACGGAATCTGTCCGACACTGTTAACCGTATCCATGGCAACGGTGTCGTCAACATGATCGATTCCGATGAAGAGATTTGGAGCAATGCTCTTTATAGTTTCCATATTGACATGGTTGTCAACTGAGAAGAGATTTGCCGTGACATCATCAACAGTTTCCATGGAAACTGAGCTTTTATCGATTTCGGAGGTTCCATTGAAGTGGTTTGTTGGGCAGTCTGTGACATCACAAAGTTTTTCTATGGAATCGGAATTGGTGACATCATCATCATCATCATCGATGGCATTGTTAGAATACAGGATAGTGTCCAGATCGTGTTTACCTTGATCTATATCGGAGTGGAGGTGGTGGTAATTCTGTCCATGGTGGTTTGAGCCCTTTCTCAACAGATCAAGTTTACTGTGAAGATACTGCTCCGCTATTTTTTCTTCGATTAACTGCTCCACGTTCGGTTGCTGCTCTACAGTTTCCGATGAATCTAAATCTTCGCGGCTGTCTAGATTTTGCAGAATAAAACTTTTAAGTGTTTGATTCCAGCTCGAGTCCTCCTCCGGCACGTCGATGTCGTCGATGTTGTCTGCGTCGCTGAAAACTTCATCGTTTGAAACATGTTCCGTATTTTCGACTTCTAACTTTTGTTCAAACCTAGATGGAAAACAACCGCTTTCAATATCAGCATCTAAGCAGTTGCCATGTATTTTGTTATTCACTCCGTCATTTTGCTCATTTACATTTACGTTTACAAAGTCAGCTACAGCACTCAGATCACTTCTGATAATATCTACACTGTTTACTCCACTTACTTCATCAGGACGATCAACTTCTGTTTGTAACTTGGTTACATGCCCAACGTGTAATGGAGTAACATGTCCCCACATTTCAGCACCTTCTTCCGGTCCGTCGACTTCTGTTTGTAACTTTGTTAAATGTCCTGCGTGTAATGGAGAAACATGTCCCCACGTTTCAGCACCTTCATCAGAATGATCAACTTCTGTTTGTAACTTGGTCACTTGCCCTGTTTGTAAAGAAGTAACATGTCCCCACATTTCCGCACCTTCATTTGAACTGTCGACTTCTGTAGGTAACTTTGTTACATGACCTGTTTGTAATGCAGAAACATGTCCCCACATTTCCGCACCTTCATTTGAACTGTCGACTTCTGTAGGTAACTTTGTTACATGACCTGTTTGTAATGCAGAAACATGTCCCCACATTTCAGCACCGTAAAGCAGACTCGGACGGGAAATATTAAACTTTTTTTTCATATTTAAGATTTCTTCATTCTCCATTGAGTTTACAACTTCCGTAGAGCTTGTGTTCGCACTGTTTTTCTTATCATGACCTAAATCTTCCTTTGACAGTTGGAACGGTTCTGGTTGACCATCTTTTACTAATTCTTTGTTATTAAGATCCAAACTACCTCCTGTATCCTTGAAGGCTACAACTTCTGCAGGACTTGCATTATCGATTTTTCGATTGAAGATGTTTAAAACACGCCCGTTAGATTTGTAGGGTAAATCAGGGCAAGCTGTAGAAATCAAGACATCTTTGTCAATTACGGGTGAACCTTGAGAACAATTTGTGTTTGTTAACTCCATGCTTAAGTCTAATATCTCACCTTCATCCACAATGTATTTAACATTTGAATGAGAAGTGTCCCCGACATGTGCTTTATTATCTAAATTTAATACATTGTTTTTCATTTTGAAGTCGTAAAACCCTTTTGAATTTCTTGCTTTTACATTAACGCCATTAGTAGCAAAAATATCTTGCTCAATAGAGTTATCTTCCTTTGAAGGAAAAAATGAGTTATGTCCCACTGAGATGGTCTCAGCAACAGGTCTTTTTGTTTCTCCCTTCCTTTTAACACCTTCGAACAACAATTTCCTAGGTATATCACTGGAAGCAGAAGGTAATGGTTTTGAATAAATATTAACTGGTTCATCGGCTGTCTCCTTGGTTACCTTTCCCACGGCAACAGCGTCCTCAGTAACGCTCATGTTCTTATTTGTTTTAACAGAGTTGTACACGAGGCTGTTAGCTACATTGTAATATGGGTTAAAAGCCTCGTTATGATCAGTCACCCAATCTTGGAAACCGTTTCGATCAACAATACCTGCTTTATCACCAGCAGTGACGGTTTCCATGGCAACACTTCCCATAGTAACAGATTGCTTTATAGTTTGCTTGGCAACATATTGCTTAGTTACAGAACGGTCTGCATGCCCCATTTCTGATTCACGTTCACACAGTCTATTATGCGATTTAGCACATTTTAGTTTTTTGTTAATACTGATATCAGCGGACATAAAATCTTCCTCTGAAATCTGTGAAGCACTTGACGGCCTTGTTTTCACAAAGCCGTTTCTTTGTCTTTTATACAGCACATTTTTATCGAACTCTGAAAACGAGAATGTATCGTCCGAAGAGTTGGCACTTTCACCATTCTCGAATGAATAGACATCCTGCTTGTTACATCTTGACGCATTTTGCGTTTTAAGTTTCTCCAACACTCTATGCTTCATTTTATTGTCATCGTTGACATTTACTTCTTTAGATCCTTTAGTATTAGTCGACATGATATCTACTCCAAAATTTAATCCAGGAGAGCCTTCAGAACAAGCTAACGTTCTTTTGCCGCAAACATTTATTTTATCGGAGTTTTCAGTCTTTCCGGGTATTTTTCTGACGCTTTCATGTGTATTTCTCTCATTACAGCTCTGTCGTTTCCTTGGTGTCACAGAATTAGCACTAAATGTTATTCCGTTTGATTGTCCCATGTTTCCAGGAACGATATTGTCACAATTTAATAAAATTTCGCCACATTTTTCAGTTTTAATGGGCACCCCATCCACACCAAAATGTCTATCAAAATTATTATAACAGCTGTTAAATTTGAAAGCAGACGCACCAACATTTATTTCTCTTTCTGCAGCAACATTTATTTCTTTTTCCGCGCCAACATTTATTTCTTTTTCCGCACTGACATTAATTTCATCGAAGCTTGACCTTGAACTCGGAGCACACGAGTCAGAAGCACTAAGGTCGTCAGACGGCTCAATTTTTACGTCAGCGTCAGAATCAATACCCGCGTCAACTAGTCATTGCTGTGGTGGCAGACTGATCTCTATGTGTTTTTTCATGTGTTGGCGCAGCAGATATTTCTGTGCAAATGGTTTATCGCACAATTCGCACTTGAACGGTTTCTCACCCGTGTGAACTTTCTGGTGTGTCTTCAGACTGCTTCTCTGGTTAAACGATTTTCCACAAGTATCACATTTGTATGGTTTTTCTCCTGGAAAAGAATATCACAGAATACTGATATGTTTATATCTCCTATGACAGAATAGAACAGAATCGTGAACTCGTAATCAAATGATTTTGTTTGAAATGTCTGTTTTTTATCTTGTAAACAATTTAACCAGGAAATGGTTTCAGGCTTCATTTGTCACAGAAGTTAAAGGGACACACAGCAATTTTGAAGTGAATAAATTTATGATGCAATTTTGACTTTAATACTGCTGGCATAAAACTAAATAAATTAATACAATTTACAGGGTTTCAACCTTTATTCCTTATTCTGCCATAGATTTATTATTGGTGCAATATGATCAAAGAGCTGTCGGAGAACAGAGCAGCTTGTCTATTCAATTTTTTAGAGAATAATAAATTATATAGCCAGTATATACCATCCGAAAACAAGGCTAAAATGTGGGATGGGATTGAGGGGTGTGGGCGGGCATAGAAACTCGGGTTGATATATAATTATTGTTAGAATCACATACAAATTACAGTAAAATTTGGGGCAGGTTGTGATTTTTTTTTTTTATCAGTTTTAATCCAAAACTCGGGGAGGGATGGGATGAGAATCTAGCTTTTTTATTGTGGCCTCATTTCAGTTGTTTTTTTTATTGATATTTCATCTCAGAAATATGTATTTTTTTTTCGAGTTTTCTTATTCTTCGAATATTTGAGCTAGAAACAAGTTTATTTGAACTACTCAACCAATTTTTAAAATAATGATATTGAAGTATGCAACGGGACGCTGCGAGTTTTTGAAGCAAAGAGCACCGCCTAGCAGGGCATATACACCTGTCGTTTGATTGTTGTAGACCTAACACTTGGAAGTTATTAGCCACAATTACTTGTGGAAGGCAAGGTTAAGTTCAATGTTAAACCTTAATTAAAGGGAATTAATTTTAAAAATTAATCAAAGTTATGGCCCTTTATAAAATGTATTCATTGGATTAAGCTGAAGATGTATACCTAATTCTTTGAAAGTTATTATCCACAATCACTTGTAAAAGGCCAGGTTAAGTTTCAGGTTAAAACTTTTTCAAAAGATATGATTCAGAGAATTATGGGCCTTGATCACATCTATGTATTCATTGGTTCATGCTGAAGATGTTTTCAACTAGAACTATCAAGAATATCCCAGCTTGAATTTTAAGTCAAATAAAGGGCCATAGTTCTGTAATAAATTTGGAAATCAACAATGGGTGATGTAGAGGGACATAAGGTCATCAGTTATTATATGTTTATATGAAGATTGGGAACAACCCATTCAAAAGCGTTTGAGGAATTTCAAGTAATGCAATATTCCGGAACGCAATGCAATGGGACAAAAAAATGCGTTACATGATGGGACACGACGGGACGTTGCGGACAACATGATTCCTATATAGCCCCCACTTCACTTTGTGAAAGCTGCGGTATAAAAATGCCATTGTTATAGCCCTTAATACCATTAAAGTTATTAGCCACAATTAGTTGTCAAGTAAAAGTTAACGGACAGACAGAGTGACGTAACCACGGATGGTGTTAACGATAGACAGAGTGACGTAACCACGGATGGTGTTTTAAGATCAAAGGAATTACCACCTATACAACAGTAAGCTTATGTGGTTACGGAATAAATTGTACTGAATTATTTTGTGTCAGGCCACACCACCTACCACCTAAGGTAGTGAAAGTGTGCTCGGACGGACGGATGGACACCAACGCTACGACATAATAGGTCTTTACAGGCATATAAAAACCCACCTGTCCTTTTAACCCTTAACCCGCTACATATATATAATGGACTGTTCTTTCTTTGAATTTAAGACTATTCCATTACGTGACATTAGGGTGTTTTGGGGAAAATGATCAGCAGCCGGACATTGTAAACCCGGATCAGCCTGCGACTTACTTGCCTGCAAGTTACTCGCAGGCTGATCTGGGTTTGCAACAGATGCTAGTGTTTTCTGATTAATCGATTTGACCGATCATCGTTCAGTTATGTTTCTGTTCTGATCAATCGATTAAAATTTTTCATGATCAACTTTACTCGGTTGTTGAAAATTATGGCTTATTACATTCTCTTGTACTAAAATATACAAAAAAATAAAATGAGTTATAATTTTGCAACAAGTGATCACATATTTATAGTGGGCATCACAACTTATTTTGTAATATAAGTTGGTCCGTTTCATTCAGTTCCTTTATTACCAGAACACTGAACATACTTGCAATGTGATTCTTTTCTTCATTATAATCAGAAAAAGGCTTACACTTGTCTTTTATAGCAGCCATGTTTAATCGATTAATGATCGATCATCGGTCAGTTAAATATTCTGATTATCATGGATTTTCAGCCGATTCCCAACGCTAACAGACGCAAAGGCTATTATATATAGTCGTGCTTAACGGGTTAAGGGTTAATCTATAATTGGTCAGAATATGCATACATACCTGTATGTATAAACCTATGGTGTTTCAGGTTACACTTCTCTTTGAATCCTTTCCCGCAGATATCACATTTGTACGGTTTATCAGTCGTGTGAATTTTACGATGCCGTCGTAGACGGTCATTATGGCTAAACTGTTTTCCGCAGATCTCGCAGTCGTAGGTACGATCTTCTCCGTCGCCGCTGTAGCTGGTGTTGCCACCGAGGCTTGATGTCGACGACTGACGACCCAGCGGATCTCGCAAGCTCTCTATACTCGTGGGCCTTCCTCGACTCTTACGCCTGGAATTCGCCTTACCAGGAGAAATGTCTAAAAATAGAGAACACGAGATCAGAGAAAAACCAAAATGGGAATAAACTTCACTTTACAAGTAGACACATTTTACTGCTTGCGCATTCAATGCGTCACAACAGAAAATTCCCATTCCATGTCTGAAAATACACCGACAGTTTTCGTCACTCTTACATGTTTGTTATCATTAATATCATGGATACTATAGTGAAGGGAATATTATGTTATATAAGAAACTATTGAAGGAATGAATGAATGGTGTTTTACGGCACATCGACACATAAATAGGTCCAATTGTGCGCAAAAATTGATGAAAAATGAAGAATTAATTAAAAATTAATGTAAATATATAAAGATAAAATTATTAAAAAATAAGTGATGATAAGGTGTAATATAACTATGTATGTAAATCAACAAATGCCCGTCAACGGGTATATAAACAAGTAAATATATATAAAAACACATTACAAAGATTTATATAGTCTGATCTCTTTTAGGAAATCTAAAACAAGACTAAAATCTACAGTATCAAATAACTCTTTCATAGTATTAACATTGTAGTACCTTTGACGCATAGGATCAAAGTCGACACTTTCCAATAATATGTGTTTGACCGTTAACGGTGTAAAGCAGGGTATACATTCTGGTAATTGCTCACCTTGTAAGAAACTATTGAAAATATAAATACTTCTGCAATTTTTCAGCATTTATCATGGTTCATAACTATCATTATGAAATTTAAGGAATTTTTAAGGACTTTTAAGGCCCTAATAACCCATTTTTAAGGCCCGGTTGAACTCATAACATTATCGGCGATTTTTTACTTTTTTGCTGATTTTTTTAAACTACGTCAAATATTACTCCTCTTGTATAATTAATCGACAGATTATGAAATTCAAGGACCTTTAATGATATTTTGTCAGAATTTAAGGGCTTTTTAAGGACCTTTTAAGGCTGGAAAGGATTTAAGGACTTTTAAAGGCTACTTCTGAAATTTAAGGACTTTTTAAGGCTGTATGAACCCTGTTTATGTGGTTTTAAACACCATTTATAGTGAATGGCAAATTTCCATAAAGAGCTATAAACTATATAAACGCCGAAAAAATAAATATAAACGCCGAAAAAATACAAATCAATTCTGAAATCACTCGGTGTTTTACTATACTTGTTTAACCTTTGACCTACCAGAAGTCAGTTCCATGGGTTCCTGTTGTAGCGCGTGTAAAGTTTCTGGATCGTACTGTTCGTACACTCGCTCCATGTGTCTGTGTAACTCAGACTCCAAGTTTGCTCCTAGCGGAAATTTCGCCAATAAGGCAGCAGCTTCGAGATTTCCCGATGCGAGGGCATTGGCTGTTAAATCTTGGACCTGAAATATAGAAGGAAGAAAGGAGTTAAAGACCGGAACCATACTATAAAAGGAGAATCAAGAGAAAATGTCTATTGTTTGGGGCGCTTGTTTCAGCCAAAGGTTTTTCTGCAGTAACTCAAATAATTTAAATAATACGTACATCAGTTATATATCATTAGAACTGGCATTTTTAGTGGTAAATAAAACTACTTTACTTTTGAAAATCGGTTGAGAAATAAATAGTTTACAGCCAAAATGATTTTTTGGTGGGGCTTTTCCTATGTCAATTCCTTGTAGGTGGGACAGCAGAAAATTAAGAAATGTCAAATAACTTCAGTAATACTTCATATTTTGCTATAAGACTTTCAGGGTGTCTTAATTTAATAATATCCAACAATTTAAAACCATTTTTGGATAAGAATTCTAAAAAAATATACTTTTCAAATTTTTCATGCATCAGAATTTTGCATTGAAAACAACTTTCTCACATGAAATTTTTATTTCTCAACTGATTTTGAAAAGTAAGGTATTTTTATTTACCACTAAAAATGTCTGTTTCACTGATATACAACTTATTTAGGTAGTAGATTAATTTTATCTTAAAAGTCCAAAAAACCTTTGGCTGAAACAAGCGCCCCAAACAATAGTCTGTTGCTACCCACTGCACTGCCTATAACCATTGCAGGTGAAGAGAAATATTAGATAACCCTACCTCACCGAATTAATCGAAATTTGGCACAACTGTTCTTAAATGTATGGAGATTTGATTTATAGTAAAATATGAAATCAATTCAATACTTAAAAAAGCTACATCCTAAAAATAGATTTTGTAGTCTGCTACAAAATTTGATTATACCAAATTACCCCCAGTGCTTTTAGCTGATTACTGCAAAGTAGAGATAAGTGTATTTTCCAGCAGAGTTACCCTTGATAACAGCATGCACTTGCTATAATTTCTGTCTACCTGGGTATTGATACAAGTGAACTCCTGTCTACCTGAGTATTGCTACAAGTGAACTCCTGGTCTACCTGGGTATTGATACAAGTGAACTCCTGTCTACCTGGGTATTGATACAAGTGAACTCCTGTCTACCTGAGTATTGCTACAAGTGAACTCCTGTCTACCTGAGTATTGCTACAAGTGAACTCCTGTCTACCTGGGTATTGCTACAAGTGAACTCCTGTCTACCTGGGTATTGATACAAGTGAACTCCTGTCTACCTGGGTATTGCTACAAGTGAACTCCTGTCTACCTGGGTATTGATACAAGTGAACTCCTGTCTACCTGGGTATTGATACAAGTGAACTCCTGTCTACCTGGGTATTGATACAAGTGAACTCCTGTCTACCTGGGTATTGCTACAAGTGAACTCCTGTCTACCTGGGTATTGCTACAAGTGAACTCCTGTCTACCTGGGTATTGATACAAGTGAACTCCTGTCTACCTGGGTATTGATACAAGTGAACTCCTGTCTACCTGGGTATTGCTACAAGTGAACTCGTGCCTTTAAAATTATATGATCAAGGATATTCACACACTCGCCAGTTCACTTTGATTTTTGCTTTTGGAGCAAGTTACTTAACTCCCAATGTAACTCCCGATCAGTTAGGGCTATATGGTCCAATATCCCGATCAGTTAGGGCTATATGGTCCAATATCCCGATCAGTTAGGGCTATATGGTCCAATATCCCGATCAGTTAGGGCTATATGGTCCAATTTTACCGCGACGGCCATGTTTTGGTGTCTGTTCTCGGGGCTTGTGGAACTATTTGAAAGTGTTTTTTTTTAAAAACTGGCCCTCTCAATCTCAAAACTTGGATTCGCGGATCTGATTTCCTAAGTAACCTCTCCACTTTCTGGGAGTACTGTAAGAATGTAAATCAGGTAGTCATGAGTGATTTACTGACAAGTCAATTATTCAGTCTACCACCGTGCTAACAACCCGACTACCCCAAGGAAGATCAAAGAGCCTATCTCAACGTGCTCCCTCTTACCTGCTGTTGTACAGCATTCAGCCGATGTGCCGCAATTTGTTCTTGTATGGCTCTGTCGGCAAGCTCCTTTTCCTCCGACGGCTCCACCTTCAGCTTCATCGCCGCGGCAACCAGGTCAGATGGCTTGACACCACTCGACAAAGGCAACTGTCGGATACACAGCAGGAGGTCATTGTGTGTAAGTGTATTACAGATATACGTCGTTAACATCAATATAATCAACAGTCAACAATTTGATTTATTTCTTATATTAATATTAATTATTCAACAAATGCAAGTCATGTAGGAAAATAAATGAGTTGCTGCGATTTATTAAAAACGCAAGATTGGCGTGCGTCCCTATAACAGTTCATTAACTCCTTATTCAGGTTATACAGAGCTACTCTCCAGGGTGGAGAGGTTCTGGGATGACTGCCGTCTTACTTTATTGAATATTTTCTCTTGTTCTTATCAATACAGCATTTTCCCCCCACTCTTACGTCCCTGGCCCCATTCCCCCGTGGGGAAAAAATGTGCCTATGGACACACGAGACATGTATGTCCTACTGGAGCTCTGTCAGCCACAGAAAAATAGACTAATGAAAAATTTAAATGTAAAACTTTTATTCCGACGAACAGATGGACAAAGGTTACACTATATGCCCGCTATACATTTGTGGCAAACGATAGATACCGCTGCTTGGTATGGTGGTCACACTGATCACGTGCTGCTTGGTATGGTGGTTTAAATATTATCACACTGATCAGGTGCTGCATGGTATGGTGGTTTAAATATGATCACACTGATCACGTGCTGCATGGTATGGTGGTATAATTATGATCACACTGATCACGTGCTGCATGGTATGGTGGTATAATTATGATCACACTGATCACGTGCTGCATGGTATGGTGGTTTAAATATTATCACACTGATCACGTGCTACATGGTATGGAGGTTTAAATATCACACTGATCACGTGCTGCATGGTATGGTGGTTTAAATATTATCACACTGATCACGTGCTACATGGTATGGTGGTTTAAATATTATCACACTGATCACGTGCTGCATGTTATGGTGGTTTAATTATCACACCGATCACGTGCTGCATGGTATGGTGGTTTAAATATTATCACACTGATCATGTGCTGCATGGTATGGTGGTTTAATTATTATCAAACTGATCTCGTGCTGCAAGGTATGGTGGTTTAAAGATCAAACTGATCTAGTGCTGCAAGGTATGGTGGTTTAAATATTATCACACTGATCACGTGCTGCAAGTTATGGTGGTTTAAATATTATCAAACTGATCACGTGCTGCAAGTTATGGTGGTTTAAATATTATCAAACTGATCACGTGCTGCATGGTATGGTGGTTTAATTATTATCACACTGAACACGTGCCGCACGGTATGTTGGTTTAATTATTATCACACTGATCACGTGCTGCATGGTATGGTGGTTTAATTATTATCACACTGATCACGTGCTGCACGGTATGGTGGTTTAATTATTATCACACTGATCACATGCTGCATGGTATGGTGGTATAGATCGCGTGCTCGTAATACTAAATTAATACCTGTAAATTGGACATGGCTTCTGTGTGCTTCTGGGGGGCCTTCCCCACGGTAGAGAAGTGTTGTATGCCAGGAAGGGAGGTGCCCATGGCAGATTTGGGCTGGTACATCGACTGATACTGGTGGCTATGGGCGGCTGGTATACTGAAAATAGAAAAGCAGGGAAATATTGACAGGCAGCTGGTATTTGAATAGTTTAGTGGCTAACACAACACATTATCCTTGATTATTTTGATGCACATCACAAAAACAGGAAGGATCTATACAGGAAGGATCTATACTGATGCTAGGAGTAGTCATAATAATAAATCTTAAGAAGTAGTGTTTTGTTGGCTTGTTCGAATGGTGTTAAACGTGACGACACTTTCAGGACATGCTGGTTGATTTTATTTGTGGTAGAGGCAGACCACCCCATTTTTCCTGGGTAGAACCAGTACTGTATACTTCTCGCCATCCGTAAGAATCGACACTTTCTTACTTGAAAAGTCGAGTTCCAAGTGGGATTTGAAACCACAGCGGTGAGAGGTGAGAAAGTTTTATTCAATTTGGCTACTTCTTTTCAAACTTCTGCGCCAACCTAGAGGATGAAGAACTGTGCTGTACTACCCGCCAATAAGAAAATGAGTATTTAACCCATATAATGACCTTCAGTGTGACCTTGACCTTTATATTTTAGTATGGTCATGTCAGTGTTGTCATGATGAGTATATATTGAAAGTTTGAAGCAATATCATAAAATGAGAAAAGTTATAGCCAACGTTGAGTTTTTTCGTGAAGAAAAAAACGAGTATTTAACCCATATAATGACCTTCAGTGTGACCACGACCTTCATATTTTAGTATGGTCATGGCGATGTTGTCACGATGAGTATATATTGAAAGTCTGATGAAGAAATATCAATAAGTGAGAAAGTTATAGCCAACGTTAAGTTTTCGTGACGGACTGACGGATGACAAAGTGACCCCAATGTATCGCATTTTTCTTCAAAAAGGCGACACAAAAACTTTATTGTCTATATACATCAACAATAGGGCGAAGACATCCAAGTACTGGCATCATGTTAATTCCAGAACACTAAAAAAAATAAAAAATAATAATATTTTGGTTTGTTTGTTTATATGGTGTTTTACGTCATTTCCAACACACGCAGGGTTACATATGACAGTCGATCTTTGTGGTGGAGGCAGACCTGGCTATAACCAGTACTGTACACCTCCCGCCATCCTGGGTAGAACCAGTACTGTACACCTCCCACCATCCTGGGTAGAACCAGTACTGTACACCTCCCGCCATCCTGGCTAGAACCAGTACTGTACACCTCCCGCCATCCTGGGTAGAACCAGTACTGTACACCTCCCGCCATCCTGGGCAGTACTGTACACCTCCCGCCATCCTGGCTAGAACCAGTACTGTAAACCTCCCGCCATCCTGTGTAGAACCAGTACTGTACACCTCCCGCCATCCTGGCTAGAACCAGTACTGTACACCTCCCGCCATCCTGGCTAGAACCAGTACTGTACACCTCCCGCCATCCTGGCTAGAACCAGTACTGTACACCTCCCGCCATCCTGGGTAGAACCAGTACTGTACACCTCCCGCCATCCTGGGTAGAACCAGTACTGTACACCTCCCGCCATCCTGGGTAGAACCAGTACTGTACACCTCCCGCCATCCTGGGTAGAACCAGTACTGCACACCTCCCGCCATCCTGGGTAGAACCAGTACTGCACACCTCCCGCCATCCTGGGTAGAACCAGTACTGCACACCTCCCGCCATCCTGGGTAGAACCAGTACTGCACACCTCCCGCCATCCTGGCTAGAACCAGTACTGTACACCTCCCGCCATCCTGGCTAGAACCAGTACTGTACACCTCCCGCCATCCTGGGTAGAACCAGTACTGTACACCTCCCGCCATCCTGGGTAGAACCAGTACTGTACACCTCCCGCCATCCTGGGTAGAACCAGTACTGTACACCTCCCGCCATCCTGGGTAGAACCAGTACTGTACACCTCCCGCCATCCTGGGTAGAACCAGTACTGCACACCTCCCGCCATCCTGGGTAGAACCAGTACTGCACACCTCCCGCCATCCTGGGTAGAACCAGTACTGCACACCTCCCGCCATCCTGGGTAGAACCAGTACTGTACACCTCCCGCCATCCTGGGTAGAACCAGTACTGTACACCTCCCGCCATCCTGGGTAGAACCAGTACTGTACACCTCCCGCCATCCTGGGTAGAACCAGTACTGTACACCTCCCGCCATCCTGGGTAGAACCAGTACTGTACACCTCCCGCCATCCTGGGTAGAACCAGTACTGTACACCTCCCGCCATCCTGGGTAGAACCAGTACTGTACACCTCCCGCCATCCATATAACCAGTACTGTACACCTCCCTCCTGGGTAGAACCAGTACTGTACACCTCCCTCCTGGGTAGAACCAGTACTGTACACCTCCCTCCTGGGTAGAACCAGTACTGTACACCTCCTTCCTGGGTAGAACCAGTACTGTACACCTCCCGCCATCCTGGCTATAACCAGTACTGTACACCTCCCGCCATCCTGGCTATAACCAGTACTGTACACCTCCCGCCATCCTGGCTATAACCAGTACTGTACACCTCCCACCATCCTGGGTAGAACCAGTACCACGCCTACTAGACTCCGCAACCGCCTCCAAAAAGAGGTGATAATACGACGTTTCGGAGACACTTCCGGTGCGGTTGCGGAGAGCAAATTGAAGCAGCAACGGTAAGTGTGAATTTAATATTTTCGTTTTTTTCGGCCCTAACTCGATCTTTTTCAAAAATCGGGGAATGTGATACGATGTAGGAATGTTTTCCCTTCCTGTTTCATGTGTTGGTTTCGAAATTTATTGAAAAATGTGGTCCGTAGAACTGTCATAAGTCAATCAACGGGTGTAATTTTCTCAACTGGACATGGTTTTTACTCCGTTTTACTGCTGTTTTGTGAGAAATCTGCCCACGAATGAGGTCTATGACTTTGAAATCACCTATCTTTCATCGTTCCATAAAAAAAATTCAATCGAATATAAACTGAAAAGAATTATGGTCATTTTTTATGAAGAGGCGGTGTCGGAGAGTAAGAGGCGGATTCGGAGAGTTAGAGGCGGTTTCGGAGACATAGATAAATAATAGGTAAACGCTTTGAGACGGTATAATTAGTGGTGCGCACATTTCGTCAAGTCTATTTTTAACTCATGGTTCCCGCATTTGTTCCACTGTGTGCGACAGGTGTCACTGCGCGATTGACCTGTGTGATTCTGAGCAAGGCATGCTGGTAATCAATGGCGGTGTAAACAATAATACCGTCTGCTGCGAGTTATATTTTGGGGATGACTGGCCACTATCTTCTAATTTTGACAGGTTCATATATACCTACCCGTGTCAGATCCATAATTAGACCAATATCTGTCACAAGTTGACCGATATAATTTATTAAATAGTTTGTCGCTACCTCGTGAGTAGCTCGTGGCTAATTAGCATAATATCTATTGAAAGTAATTCAAAAGTCACGAAAGAGAAAGCGTTATGTTTAGACGGTAAAATGATGGTAAATAAAAGCTTCAGGTTTTGGTTATTAAACTATGAACTCCGTGTTCCGTGTTGTTACAAAATGATTTAAAACAATTTATTGAAATATGAAGTAATCCGTTAGCGGTTATGCGTATGCGTATGTAGACAAAAGCCATATTTTTGCTCGGTAATGCGTCTTAGTATAGAGGCCTATCGTCAATTGTGACGTAGCCGGTGTATATATTTCTGGGAATCTGGTCCTCGGTAAATAATTATTAGGATGATAATAAAAGGTATAAGATCGGCTTTGAAATTGATGCAAAATGAATTAAAGTTTTTTAAACTTCATAAGAACGCATCCAGTACTATTATTGATAGAGGATTGTACAAAATGAACGTGCTTATCATTTATTTAGAATTCATTTGCATCTATTATGCGATTTCGGATCAGATCAACTATGGGTTGCATCGTGCATTTTACGGACGATTCAGTAAATTTAGTAGCGACTAAGACTTATTGTTCAATGCTGGGTAGGACCAGTAACAAGTATCTGCACAAATGATTCATCATAATTAATTGTATTGATACATTACTTATCAATTTAAATCAGTATAGATCTATTATATAGAGTATATGTCTCCGAAACCGCCTCTTACTCTCCGAATCCGCCTCTTACTCTCCGACACCGCCTCTTCATAAAAAATTACCATAATTCTTTTCAGTTTATATTCGATTGAATTTTTTTTTATTGAACGATGAAAGATAGGTGATTTCAAAGTCATAGACCTCATTCGTGGGCAGATTTCTCACAAAACAGCAGTAAAACGGAGTAAAAACCATGTCCAGTTGAGAAAATTACACTCGTTGATTGACTTATGACAGTTCTACGGACCACATTTTTCAATAAATTTCGAAACCAACACATGAAACAGGAAGGGAAAACATTCCTACATCGTATCACATTCCCCGATTTTTGAAAAAGATCGAGTTAGGGCCGAAAAAAACGAAAATATTAAATTCACACCTACCGTTGCTGCTTCAATTTGCTCTCCGCAACCGCACCGGAAGTGTCTCCGAAACGTTGTATTATCAACTCTTTTTGGAGGCGGTTGCGGAGTCTAGTAGGCGTGAGTACTGTACACCTCCCGCCATCCTGGCTATAACCAGTACTGTACACCTCCCGCCATCCTGGCTATAACCAGTACTGTACACCTCCCACCATCCTGGGTAGAACCAGTCCTGTACACCTCCCGCCATCCTGGGTAGAACCAGTACTGTACACCTCCCTCCTGGCTAGAACCAGTACTGTATACCTCCCACCATCCTGGGTAGAACCAGTACTGTACACCTCCCGCCATCCTGGCTAGAACCAGTACTGTACACCTCCCACCATCCTGGGTAGAACCAGTACTGTACACCTCCCGCCATCCTGGGTAGAACCAGTACTGTACACCTCCCTCCTGGCTAGAACCAGTACTGTATACCTCCCACCATCCTGGGTAGAACCAGTACTGTACACCTCCCGCCATCCTGGCTAGAACCAGTACTGTACACCTCCCGCCATCCTGGGTATAACCAGTACTGTACACCTCCCGCCATCCTGGGTAGAACCAGTACTGTACACCTCCCGCCATCCTGGGTAGAACCAGTACTGTACACCTCCCTCCTGGCTAGAACCAGTACTGTATACCTCCCACCATCCTGGGTAGAACCAGTACTGTACACCTCCCGCCATCCTGGGTATAACCAGTACTGTACACCTCCCGCCATCCTGGCTATAACCAGTACTGTACACCTCCCGCCATCCTGGCTATAACCAGTACTGTACACCTCCTGCCACCGTAAGACTCATCACTTCTTCACGTACAAGTCCAACTCCCGGTGGGATTCAAACCCGCAGTGGTGAGAGACGAAGGTTTACAACACAACGTTGTTAACCATTCGGCCACGGAGACATTTACATATATATTTTGTGGACGAGGTAACATTTTCTCACTTCTGGGGGTAAAATCTGCAGTTTGGATTGGTTATATGAATTCGACTTTGCCTAATTACTTCATATGTTGGTTAGCCTCCATCAAATGACTGTACGTATTTCTCGGTGGTGACATGATCTGGCTTGTGCATGTACTGCTGTCCGATGGCGACATGTTGCTGTCGTCAGTGTCGGTGATGTCGTCCAGCTCGGACTTCTGCATGTCTTTCCTGTCACTGTCTGCCTCATGGAAGGCCTTGGGGTCAGCCTCTATAGCTGCATTGGCCAAAGCCTGGAAGTTATAGAAATATATAGTTGTTTAAAGGCAGTATATGCTTATTAAAACATAAACTGTAACAGTTGACCAAGCACTAAGAAGCGTTAAAACGTAGAGAATTACGCTAACAAATCAACTGAATAAAATTAAAATGTACACGCTATGACGAATAAATATTTGTGTACTAATTACGCTGTATCCCCTACATGCTGCGCCGATGCTAAGCACAACACTGGAAGTCTGCAGATCAAAATGGTTTATTTATAGCACAGGTATTGTTTATGTAAACACAAGAGTTAAAAAATCAGCATGTCTTTTTAACGAAGCATACATTTCTAATCAGTTGTTTCTATTTACGGCTGGGTACATCAGGTGATTTAATGCCAATTTGACGGTAATATTATACACAAATACTTGACACAAAGTTTCTATCATTGCCGTTAAGGTTAACAATAAGCATATTCTGACTTTAACAGTTCATCAATTTATAATAAAGTTATTTAGAGCCACTCCCAATGAAGAGGTTATACCCTTACTTTAAATGGGATTTCAATAAATAGATTTTTATAAATAGATTCTTATAGATTTCTATAAATTGATTCTCTTCCTGTTATGCCAGGAGGATGCTCCAGTAGAGGGCGTTTAAGATGCAGTAGGTGCAAACTAGAAAACGTTACCACCAATGCAATTATTTGTCCACACGCGCTAAGAAGAGTAACCTTGATCTTTGACACCTTTACCCCAAAATAAATAGGGCTTATATTATCCCCATGAGCAGTCCACATGTGCAATGTGACCTATTGACCCCAGAATGGATATTTATGACATCGGGCAGACGACGAACAAAGAATGATCCTAATAGCTCACCCTTTGGGATAATTAATAGTAGAACAACATTCAAAATGACATTTGGGTCAACAGTGATAATATCTCAGAAGAAAACAGCAATATGAAAGAAGGAATGATGTAAGTGGTTCAACGAGACCTAATCTTCTATATAAACAATTGTTATACAATATCGTTTATGCTATTTTTCAAAATCACTAGGAAAGAGTCGATACAATAATATTTTACAAAACCCATTCATGGAAAGCATTTCAACTTGGGTGTCAAGGTAGTCTCTAGCGTACTCGCTTCTCCAAGATCAAAGGACCCAAGATAAATTTCTGCCTTGTAAATGAGATTTGATTGGTGCTTAAAGTTGTTTTAGGACATTTTAGGCTATGTATGACGGTCATTTTTTTTTTTTATGAACCAGTACCGTATACATGTACCTCCCGCCATCCATAAGAATCGACACTTTCTCACTCACAAGTCGAACTCCCAGTGGGATTTGAACCTGCAGCAGAGAGAGGCGAGAAGGTTTACAACGCAACGTCATCAACCCCTCGACTACGGACGACCTTGAGCTGGTACAGTGCTCACCAACTCAGACACGTGGGTTTTTCCCAGGTTTTGCCAGATTCAACCCACATAAACAAGACAACAGTAACACTGTCACCCACGCCATCAAGAGTGATTTGTGTATGCAGTGTAACGTGTTTCGTAATCGATGAAAAATATTAAAAGTTCATACTTGCTTGAAATTCATCAAATGATCCGATTTTAAATAGGTATTACATGAAATGATCCATATCGAAATGGAAGTCTCTCATTCATGAATTATTGTGTGGAATGGTCCATTTCAATTTGAATTTTGCTTAATGGCTAATTATGTAGAGTGATTCCCTTTAATTTGAAATTGATGAAAAGTTCATTGCAACTTTACATTTTTGGAATGGTTCATTTTTCAATTTGAAATTCATGAAATGGTTTGTTTCACTTTGAAATTCATGACACAGTCTATTTCTCAATTTGAAATATATACAAACCTGCAGACCGTAGGCTGGAACTGACGTCACATGATGTTGTACAGACGGGTTAGTCTTCTTTGTAGAGTGATTCTCCTTTAATTTGAAATTGATGAAAAGTTCAATGCAACTTTAAATTTTTGGAATGGTTCATTTTTCCATTTGAAATTCATGGAATATACCATTTTCAATTTGAAATTCATGAAATGGTTTGTTTCACTTTGAAATTCATGACACAGTCTATTTCTCAATTTGAAATATATACAAACCTGCAGACCGTAGGCTGGAACCGACGTCACATGATGTTGTACAGACGGGTTAGTCTTCTTCGTAGAGTGATTCTCCTTTAATTTGAAATTGATGAAAAGTTCATTTCAACTTTAAAATATTTGGAATGGTTCATAGTTCAATTTGAAATTCATGGAATATATCATTTTCAATTTGAAATTCATGAATCAATTTATTTCAGCTTGAGGGCATCCATGGCTGAGTGGTTAAGAGTCTCTGACTTGAAATCACTTGCCCCTAACCACTGTAGGTTCGATCCCTCAGGGGCCTAGGAATCTTTATGTGAGGAAGCTATCCAGCTGGCTTGCGGAACGTCGGTGCTTCTACCCAGGTGCCCACCCGTGCACGAGAATTGCCAGGAAGGGCACCTTGGGTCTTCCTCCACCAGTGGAAGCTGGAAAGTCGCCATATGACCTTAGCTGTTGGTGCGACGATAAAATCAAATTCAATTCAATTCATTTCAATTTAAAATTCATGGCAGTCTATTTCAATTTGAAATTCATGGAACGGTCCATTTTAAATATATACAAACCTGCAGACCATAGGCTGGAACAGAGGTCACATGATGTTGTACAGACGGGTTAGTCTTCTTCGTCGAGAGATTCAGAAGTACTGAGTCGATACTGGGTAGCTGGGAGGCGCCACGATTCTGCGCTGCTGACGACACGGATGACTGACCGCCCGCAGTCATGGTCGTCGTAGACGTCGACTGCCCAGGCTCTGACTTGGGAAATAGAGATCTGTCCTGAAGAATCGAAATTTAACAATCAGAGTTGTTTTAACATAATAGCATCAATTTAAAATGTTGAAGCTAAGGCCAAGAAAAAAATAGTCGTGTTTCAGGTTCAGACCCTATATTTTGTCCTGACCCTAACCTTTTTTCCGTTTCAAAAATAAAAATCTTGTGCCGCGATGATGATATTGTTTTCGTTCTGTATTCGTCAATGCCTTAGTCCGACGGAAATCCTGCGATTGGTGTATCTCGGATGTTTAGGTTTACCACCACTAATTACATGTAAACCTCCAAGGTGTAGTCGAATGTAGTTCCTACAATAAAAAGTAATCGCACCTTTTTTTTTGGAAATGGGCATTATAAGTAGGGGAAAACTGCCCATTTCTATTCGATTTTGTGGTTGTATGTATAAGAAGCGTATTAAAAGCTTTTACTGGATCACTGATGAACATTTTCAAAACCATCAATGAAAACAGCTGTACCCTTGACCTGTTTATAATAGTATAAAACAAACAAGAACTTTCTTACACGTCTTGTGACCCCACCTTTCCTGGTGATTTTTCAAGTGGAAAATTAGTTTTCTATATGAACATTACACTGCTGCATTATCCTATTCCTCGTCTCCATATCTCACATTCCTCGTCTCCATATCTCACATTCCTCGTATCCGTATCTCACATTCCTCTTATCCGTATCTCACATTCCTCGTATCCGTATCTCACATTCCTCGTATCTGTATCTCACATTCCTCGTATCCAGATCTCACATTCCTTGTATCCGTATCTCACATTCCTCGTATCCGCATCTCACATTCCTCTTATCCGTATCTCACATTCCTCGTATCCGTATTTCACATTCCTCGTATCCGTATCTCACATTCCTCGTATCCCTATCTCACATTCCACGTATCCGTATCTCACATTCCTCGTATCCGTATCTCACATTCCTCGTATCCGCATCTCACATTCCTCGTATCCAGATCTCACATTCCTCGTATACGTATATCACATTTCTCGTATCCGTATCTCACATTCCTCGTATCTGTATCTCACATTCCTCGTATCCGTATCTCACATTCCGCGTATCTGTATCTCACAATCCTCGTATCCATATCTCACATTCCTCGTATCCATATCTCACATTCCTCGTATCCATATCTCACATTCCTCGTATCCATATCTCACATTCCTTGTATCCATATCAATTTTGTAACATGTGATTCATTTTAAGATGTGATTGTGCAATTTCAATTTGTGTTCAATTAATTATTCAGCCTCGAGTACAGTCCACATCAGCATGTCAAAACAAATCAATTAACCTAAGGCCTTAAAAATAAAAGTTTGTTTCCTGTTACCTGACTGACCGACCGTGATTTTTACACCCCCCCCCCCCCCCCCCCCCCCCACCCCCCAGGACTGACCTTTTTTTTTATATAATGTTATTTCTTTTTTTTATAGCGGTAAAAAAATCGCGACAATGACGACGCAAATGAATTATTATACCAGTCCCGTCGCTTAGCAATTACCGTTTTCACTTTTCAACGCATCGTCTTTATGGCACTGAAAGTTGTCGATTTGAAGTTCGTTTTTTTCATCGGAATCAAGCATACAAAGTCAAAAACGTAAATAAATCTCAAGATAAATGTTTTTATTTGTTGCGAAGAAATAAATTCAAAATCAATTGAATAATGTGTTATACACGTGTTTTACCTGCGACCCACATTCGCGTATTACACAAAACGTCCGCCATTTGCATTCAATATTATCACGTGATACCTCTATTTTTAAAAACTTCCAATCAAAATTGAGTGCACTTGCAAGATCTAAGCAGATCGACCTCTTGCGAATATCGCGTGTAAACAACATACCTGCATATAGTTATCTGCACACATATATGCCAAGGCATACTGTGTAAACGACACACTTGGTACGACGGCCAATCCTAATATTCGAAAATGAATTAGCCTATCCTGTCACGTGACAAGTACAATGTACCGCTAAGTTCTATTGGTCGATATCTTACGAGTCATCCAATCAGAAAAATCGACATGTAAAGATTGTTTATTAATGAAAAACAATATGTTATCGCAAAAGCGAAAGTTGGAACCACAAAAAGACCAAACGAACTTTATTAAAACATGACTTCAGTCCTAGTACTGAACAGCGAGCAAACAACAGGAACACCGACTCAGGACACATCCGATGATCCTAAGAAAAAGCAAACAAGTAAATTTCAAAAAAAAAAAAAAATTGGCTTTCAATGTATCCGTAGTTGAGATACGATGAGCAGGTATATAAAATGACATGCCATATTGGAGTAAAATGTAACAAGAAAAACGTTTTTACAAGTGGAACGGATAACTTCCAGCGGCGTTCCTGGGGCTAATTTAGGTATACGCACCATCGAGTTTTGGATTCACAAATGTGCCCAACTCCCCTATACCTTCAGTTTTTATTGCATTTTTCGCATTTTTAGCCTTTTTTATTTGTTTGCTTCTTTAATAGCCTGTACGCACGTGCGTCAGTGCGTATGCCCAGGTACGCCCACGACTTCAGAACCAGCACCCTTCCTTACTTGTAAATAAAGCGAGAGGGGCTTTTACTTACCTGCCATAGGAATAGGCTGACCCCTTCAACTCAGGACATGCTTCTGAGGGTTAAAACATACCAGAAGACAGCTGATTTGCACAAATGTTTGCAGCTCTGTGCTAACAAAGTTAACGGACAACTTTGGCTTGAAGTTGTGTCTTGTGGCAGGTTAACTTTTTTAGCCAAGAATCATGTCCTGAGTTTATGGTGGCAGGGTATATACTCCATGTGTTATATTTAATGTTCTAGCTCCCAGTAATCACTTTGAAACTTCCGTGGCAGGGTATACCATGGTACATTAAATGTTCTAGCTCCCAGTAATCACTTTGAAACTTCAATGGCAGGGTATACCATGGTCTCAATATGGTGTACATTAAATGTTCTAGCTCCCAGTAATCACTTTGAAACTTCAATGGCAGGGTATACCATGGTCTCAATATGGTGTACATTAAATGTTCTAGCTCCCAGTAATCACTTTGAAACTTCCGTGGCAGGGTATACCATGGTACATTAAATGTTCTAGCTCCCAGTAATCACTTTGAAACTTCAATGGCAGGGTATACCATGGTCTCAATATGGTGTACATTAAATGTTCTAGCTCCCAGTAATCACTTTGAAACTTCAGTGGTAGCGTATACCATGGTACATTAAATGTTCTAGCTCCCAGTAATCACTTTGAAACTTCAATGGCAGGGTATACCATGGTCTCAATATGGTGTACATTAAATGTTCTAGCTCCCAGTAATCACTTTGAAACTTCAATGGCAGGGTATACCATGGTCTCAATATGGTGTACATTAAATGTTCTAGCTCCCAGTAATCACTTTGAAACTTCAATGGCAGGGTATACCATGGTCTCAATATGGTGTACATTAAATATTCTAGCTCCCAGTAATCACTTTGAAACTTCAGTGGCAGGGTATACCATGGTATATTTAATGTTCTAGCTCCCAGTAATCACTTTGTAACTTCCGTGACAGTGTATACCATGGTACATTAAATGTTCTAGCTCCCAGTAATCACTTTGAAACTTCAGTGGCAGGGTATACCATGGTACATTCAATGTTCTAGCTCCCAGTAATCACTTTGAAACTTCAGTGGGAGGGTATACCATGGACTCAATATGGTGTATATTAAATGTTCTAGCTCCTAGTAATCCCTTTGAAACTTCAGTGGTAGCGTATACCATGGTACATTAAATGTTCTAGCTCCAAGTAATCACTTTGAAACTTCAGTGGGAGGGTATACCATGGTACATTAAATGTTCTAGCTCCCAGTAATCACTTTGAAACTTCAGTGGGAGGGTATACCATGGACTCAATATGGTGTATATTAAATGTTCTAGCTCCCAGTAATCACTTTGAAACTTCAGTGGCAGGGTATACCATGGTACATTAAATGTTCTAGCTCCCAGTAATCACTTTGAAACTTCAGTGGCAGGGTATACCATGGACTCAATATGATGTATCTTTAATGTTCTAGCTCCCAGTAATCACTTTGAAACTTCAGTGGCAGGGTATACCATGGACTCAATATGGTGTATCTTTAATGTTCAAGCTCCCAGTAATCACTTTGAAACTTCAGTGGCAGGGTATACCATGGACTCAATATGGTGTATCTTTAATGTTTTAGCTCCCGGTAATCACTTTGAAACTTCAGTGGCAGGGTATACCATGGTACATTAAATGTTCTAGCTTCCAGTAATCACTTTGAAAATTCAGTGGCAGGGTATACCATGGTACATTAAATGTTCTAGCTCCCAGTATCACTTTGAAACTTCCGTGGCAGAGTATACCATGGTACATTAAGTGTTCTAGCTCCCAGTAATCACTTTGAAACTTCAGTGGCAGGGTATTGAATTGATTGAATTGGATTTTATAGTCGTACCAACAGCTAAGGTCATATGGCGACTTTCCAGCTTCCATTGGTGGAGGAAGACCCCAGGTGCCCCTCCGGGTAATTTTCGTGCACGGGCGGGCACCTGGGTAGAACCACCGACGTTCCGCAAGCCAGCTGGATAGCTTCCTGACATAAAGATTCCTAGGCCCCTGAGGGATCGAACCTACAGCGGTATGGGGCAAGTGATTTCAAGTCAGAGACGTTAACCACTCGGCCAAGGACGTCCCCTCAGTGGCAGGGTATACCATGGTACATTAAATGTTCTAGCTCCCAGTAATCACTTTGAAACTTCCGTGGCAGGGTATACCATGGTAAATTAAATGTTCTAGCTTCCAGTAATCACTTTGAAACTTCAGTGGCAGGGTATACCATGGTACATTAAATGTTCTAGCTCCCAGTAATCACTTTGAAACTTCAGTGGCAGGGTATACCATGGTACATTAAATGTTCTAGCTCCCAGTAATCATTTGAAACTTCAGTGGCAGGGTATACCATGGTACATTAAATGTTCTAGCTCCCAGTAATCACTTTGAAACGTCCGTGGCAGAGTATACCATGGTACATTAAGTGTTCTAGCTCCCAGTAATCACTTTGAAACTTCAGTGGCAGGGTATTGAATTGACTGAATTGGATTTTATAGTCGTACCAACAGCTAAGGTCATATGGCGACTTTCCAGCTTCCATTGGTGGAGGAAGACCCCAGGTGCCCCTCCGGGTAATTTTCGTGCACGGGCGGGCACCTGGGTAGAACCACCGACGTTCCGCAAGCCAGCTGGATAGCTTCCTGACATAAAGATTCCTAGGCCCCTGAGGGATCGAACCTACAGCGGTATGGGGCAAGTGATTTCAAGTCAGAGACGTTAACCACTCGGCCAAGGACGTCCCCTCAGTGGCAGGGTATACCATGGTACATTAAATGTTCTAGCTCCCAGTAATCACTTTGAAACTTCCGTGGCAGGGTATACCATGGTAAATTAAATGTTCTAGCTTCCAGTAATCACTTTGAAACTTCAGTGGCAGGGTATACCATGGTACATTAAATGTTCTAGCTCCCAGTAATCACTTTGAAACTTCAGTGGCAGGGTATACCATGGTACATTAAATGTTCTAGCTCCCAGTAATCACTTTGAAACGTCCGTGGCAGAGTATACCATGGTACATTAAATGTTCTAGCTCCCAGTAATCACTTTGAAACTTCAGTGGCAGGGTATACCATGGTACATTAAATGTTCTAGCTTCCAGTAATCACTTTGAAACTTCCGTGGCAGGGTATACCAAGGTACATTAAATGTTCTAGCTCCCAGTAATCACTTTGAAACTTCCGTGGCAGGGTATACCATGGACTCAATATGGTGTATCTTTAATGTTTTAGCTCCCGGTAATCACTTTGAAACTTCAGTGGCAGGGTATACCATGGTACATTAAATGTTCTAGCTTCCAGTAATCACTTTGAAAATTCAGTGGCAGGGTATACCATGGTACATTAAATGTTCTAGCTCCCAGTATCACTTTGAAACTTCCGTGGCAGAGTATACCATGGTACATTAAGTGTTCTAGCTCCCAGTAATCACTTTGAAACTTCAGTGGCAGGGTATACCATGGACTCAATATGGTGTATCTTTAATGTTTTAGCTCCCGGTAATCACTTTGAAACTTCAGTGGCAGGGTATACCATGGTACATTAAATGTTCTAGCTTCCAGTAATCACTTTGAAAATTCAGTGGCAGGGTATACCATGGTACATTAAATGTTCTAGCTCCCAGTATCACTTTGAAACTTCCGTGGCAGAGTATACCATGGTACATTAAGTGTTCTAGCTCCCAGTAATCACTTTGAAACTTCAGTGGCAGGGTATTGAATTGATTGAATTGGATTTTATAGTCGTACCAACAGCTAAGGTCATATGGCGACTTTCCAGCTTCCATTGGTGGAGGAAGACCCCAGGTGCCCCTCCGGGTAATTTTCGTGCACGGGCGGGCACCTGGGTAGAACCACCGACGTTCCGCAAGCCAGCTGGATAGCTTCCTGACATAAAGATTCCTAGGCCCCTGAGGGATCGAACCTACAGCGGTATGGGGCAAGTGATTTCAAGTCAGAGACGTTAACCACTCGGCCAAGGACGTCCCCTCAGTGGCAGGGTATACCATGGTACATTAAATGTTCTAGCTCCCAGTAATCACTTTGAAACTTCCGTGGCAGGGTATACCATGGTAAATTAAATGTTCTAGCTTCCAGTAATCACTTTGAAACTTCAGTGGCAGGGTATACCATGGTACATTAAATGTTCTAGCTCCCAGTAATCACTTTGAAACTTCAGTGGCAGGGTATACCATGGTACATTAAATGTTTTAGCTCCCAGTAATCATTTGAAACTTCAGTGGCAGGGTATACCATGGTACATTAAATGTTCTAGCTCCCAGTAATCACTTTGAAACGTCCGTGGCAGAGTATACCATGGTACATTAAATGTTCTAGCTCCCAGTAATCACTTTGAAACTTCAGTGGCAGGGTATACCATGGTACATTAAATGTTCTAGCTTCCAGTAATCACTTTGAAACTTCCGTGGCAGGGTATACCAAGGTACATTAAATGTTCTAGCTCCCAGTAATCACTTTGAAACTTCAATGGCAGGGTATACCATGGTCTCAATATGGTGTACATTAAATGTTCTAGCTCCCAGTAATCACTTTGAAACTTCAGTGGCAGGGTATACCATGGTATATTTAATGTTCTAGCTCCCAGTAATCACTTTGTAACTTCCGTGACAGTGTATACCATGGTACATTAAATGTTCTAGCTCACAGTAATCACTTTGAAACTTCAGTGGCAGGGTATACCATGGTACATTCAATGTTCTAGCTCCCAGTAATCACTTTGAAACTTCAGTGGGAGGGTATACCATGGACTCAATATGGTGTATATTAAATGTTCTAGCTCCTAGTAATCCCTTTGAAACTTCAGTGGTAGCGTATACCATGGTACATTAAATGTTCTAGCTCCAAGTAATCACTTTGAAACTTCAGTGGGAGGGTATACCATGGTACATTAAATGTTCTAGCTCCCAGTAATCACTTTGAAACTTCAGTGGGAGGGTATACCATGGACTCAATATGGTGTATATTAAATGTTCTAGCTCCCAGTAATCACTTTGAAACTTCAGTGGCAGGGTATACCATGGTACATTAAATGTTCTAGCTCCCAGTAATCACTTTGAAACTTCAGTGGCAGGGTATACCATGGACTCAATATGATGTATCTTTAATGTTCTAGCTCCCAGTAATCACTTTGAAACTTCAGTGGCAGGGTATACCATGGACTCAATATGGTGTATCTTTAATGTTCAAGCTCCCAGTAATCACTTTGAAACTTCAGTGGCAGGGTATACCATGGACTCAATATGGTGTATCTTTAATGTTTTAGCTCCCGGTAATCACTTTGAAACTTCAGTGGCAGGGTATACCATGGTACATTAAATGTTCTAGCTTCCAGTAATCACTTTGAAAATTCAGTGGCAGGGTATACCATGGTACATTAAATGTTCTAGCTCCCAGTATCACTTTGAAACTTCCGTGGCAGAGTATACCATGGTACATTAAGTGTTCTAGCTCCCAGTAATCACTTTGAAACTTCAGTGGCAGGGTATTGAATTGATTGAATTGGATTTTATAGTCGTACCAACAGCTAAGGTCATATGGCGACTTTCCAGCTTCCATTGGTGGAGGAAGACCCCAGGTGCCCCTCCGGGTAATTTTCGTGCACGGGCGGGCACCTGGGTAGAACCACCGACGTTCCGCAAGCCAGCTGGATAGCTTCCTGACATAAAGATTCCTAGGCCCCTGAGGGATCGAACCTACAGCGGTATGGGGCAAGTGATTTCAAGTCAGAGACGTTAACCACTCGGCCAAGGACGTCCCCTCAGTGGCAGGGTATACCATGGTACATTAAATGTTCTAGCTCCCAGTAATCACTTTGAAACTTCCGTGGCAGGGTATACCATGGTAAATTAAATGTTCTAGCTTCCAGTAATCACTTTGAAACTTCAGTGGCAGGGTATACCATGGTACATTAAATGTTCTAGCTCCCAGTAATCACTTTGAAACTTCAGTGGCAGGGTATACCATGGTACATTAAATGTTCTAGCTCCCAGTAATCATTTGAAACTTCAGTGGCAGGGTATACCATGGTACATTAAATGTTCTAGCTCCCAGTAATCACTTTGAAACGTCCGTGGCAGAGTATACCATGGTACATTAAGTGTTCTAGCTCCCAGTAATCACTTTGAAACTTCAGTGGCAGGGTATTGAATTGACTGAATTGGATTTTATAGTCGTACCAACAGCTAAGGTCATATGGCGACTTTCCAGCTTCCATTGGTGGAGGAAGACCCCAGGTGCCCCTCCGGGTAATTTTCGTGCACGGGCGGGCACCTGGGTAGAACCACCGACGTTCCGCAAGCCAGCTGGATAGCTTCCTGACATAAAGATTCCTAGGCCCCTGAGGGATCGAACCTACAGCGGTATGGGGCAAGTGATTTCAAGTCAGAGACGTTAACCACTCGGCCAAGGACGTCCCCTCAGTGGCAGGGTATACCATGGTACATTAAATGTTCTAGCTCCCAGTAATCACTTTGAAACTTCCGTGGCAGGGTATACCATGGTAAATTAAATGTTCTAGCTTCCAGTAATCACTTTGAAACTTCAGTGGCAGGGTATACCATGGTACATTAAATGTTCTAGCTCCCAGTAATCACTTTGAAACTTCAGTGGCAGGGTATACCATGGTACATTAAATGTTCTAGCTCCCAGTAATCATTTGAAACTTCAGTGGCAGGGTATACCATGGTACATTAAATGTTCTAGCTCCCAGTAATCACTTTGAAACGTCCGTGGCAGAGTATACCATGGTACATTAAATGTTCTAGCTCCCAGTAATCACTTTGAAACTTCAGTGGCAGGGTATACCATGGTACATTAAATGTTCTAGCTTCCAGTAATCACTTTGAAACTTCCGTGGCAGGGTATACCAAGGTACATTAAATGTTCTAGCTCCCAGTAATCACTTTGAAACTTCCGTGGCAGGGTATACCATGGTACATTAAATGTTCTAGCTCCCAGTAATCACTTTGAAACTTCAGTGGCAGGGTATACCATGGTACATTAAATGTTCTAGCTCCCAGTAATCACTTTGAAACTTCAGTGGCAGGGTATACCATGGACTCAATATGGTGTACATTAAATGTTCTAGCTCCCAGTAATCACTTTGAAACTTCAGTGGCAGGGTATACCATGGTACATTAAATGTTCTAGCTCCAAGTAATCACTTTGTAACTTCCGTGACAGTGTATACCATGGTACATTAAATGTTCTAGCTCCCAGTAATCACTTTGAAACTTCAGTGGCAGGGTATACCATGGTACATTCAATGTTCTAGCTCCCAGTAATCACTTTGAAACTTCAGTGGGAGGGTATACCATGGACTCAATATGGTGTATATTAAATGTTCTAGCTCCTAGTAATCCCTTTGAAACTTCAGTGGTAGCGTATACCATGGTACATTAAATGTTCTAGCTCCAAGTAATCACTTTGAAACTTCAGTGGGAGGGTATACCATGGTACATTAAATGTTCTAGCTCCCAGTAATCACTTTGAAACTTCAGTGGGAGGGTATACCATGGACTCAATATGGTGTATATTAAATGTTCTAGCTCCCAGTAATCACTTTAAAACCTCAGTGGCAGGGTATACCATGGTACATTAAATGTTCTAGCTCCCAGTAATCACTTTGAAACTTCAGTGGCAGGGTATACCATGGACTCAATATGATGTATCTTTAATGTTCTAGCTCCCAGTAATCACTTTGAAACTTCAGTGGCAGGGTATACCATGGACTCAATATGGTGTATCTTTAATGTTCTAGCTCCCAGTAATCACTTTGAAACTTCAGTGGCAGGGTATACCATGGACTCAATATGGTGTATCTTTAATGTTTTAGCTCCCGGTAATCACTTTGAAACTTCAGTGGCAGGGTATACCATGGTACATTAAATGTTCTAGCTTCCAGTAATCACTTTGAAACTTCAGTGGCAGGGTATACCATGGTACATTAAATGTTCTAGCTCCCAGTAATCACTTTGAAACTTCCGTGGCAGAGTATACCATGGTACATTAAGTGTTCTAGCTCCCAGTAATCACTTTGAAACTTCAGTGGCAGGGTATACCATGGTACATTAAATGTTCTAGCTCCCAGTAATCACTTTGAAACGTCCGTGGCAGAGTATACCATGGTACATTAAGTGTTCTAGCTCCCAGTAATCACTTTGAAACTTCAGTGGCAGGGTATTGAATTGACTGAATTGGATTTTATAGTCGTACCAACAGCTAAGGTCATATGGCGACTTTCCAGCTTCCATTGGTGGAGGAAGACCCCAGGTGCCCCTCCGGGTAATTTTCGTGCACGGGCGGGCACCTGGGTAGAACCACCGACGTTCCGCAAGCCAGCTGGATAGCTTCCTGACATAAAGATTCCTAGGCCCCTGAGGGATCGAACCTACAGCGGTATGGGGCAAGTGATTTCAAGTCAGAGACGTTAACCACTCGGCCAAGGACGTCCCCTCAGTGGCAGGGTATACCATGGTACATTAAATGTTCTAGCTCCCAGTAATCACTTTGAAACTTCCGTGGCAGGGTATACCATGGTAAATTAAATGTTCTAGCTTCCAGTAATCACTTTGAAACTTCAGTGGCAGGGTATACCATGGTACATTAAATGTTCTAGCTCCCAGTAATCACTTTGAAACTTCAGTGGCAGGGTATACCATGGTACATTAAATGTTCTAGCTCCCAGTAATCATTTGAAACTTCAGTGGCAGGGTATACCATGGTACATTAAATGTTCTAGCTCCCAGTAATCACTTTGAAACGTCCGTGGCAGAGTATACCATGGTACATTAAATGTTCTAGCTCCCAGTAATCACTTTGAAACTTCAGTGGCAGGGTATACCATGGTACATTAAATGTTCTAGCTTCCAGTAATCACTTTGAAACTTCCGTGGCAGGGTATACCAAGGTACATTAAATGTTCTAGCTCCCAGTAATCACTTTGAAACTTCCGTGGCAGGGTATACCATGGTACATTAAATGTTCTAGCTCCCAGTAATCACTTTGAAACTTCAGTGGCAGGGTATACCATGGTACATTAAATGTTCTAGCTCCCAGTAATCACTTTGAAACTTCAGTGGCAGGGTATACCATGGACTCAATATGGTGTACATTAAATGTTCTAGCTCCCAGTAATCACTTTGAAACTTCAGTGGCAGGGTATACCATGGTACATTAAATGTTCTAGCTCCAAGTAATCACTTTGTAACTTCCGTGACAGTGTATACCATGGTACATTAAATGTTCTAGCTCCCAGTAATCACTTTGAAACTTCAGTGGCAGGGTATACCATGGTACATTCAATGTTCTAGCTCCCAGTAATCACTTTGAAACTTCAGTGGGAGGGTATACCATGGACTCAATATGGTGTATATTAAATGTTCTAGCTCCTAGTAATCCCTTTGAAACTTCAGTGGTAGCGTATACCATGGTACATTAAATGTTCTAGCTCCAAGTAATCACTTTGAAACTTCAGTGGGAGGGTATACCATGGTACATTAAATGTTCTAGCTCCCAGTAATCACTTTGAAACTTCAGTGGGAGGGTATACCATGGACTCAATATGGTGTATATTAAATGTTCTAGCTCCCAGTAATCACTTTAAAACCTCAGTGGCAGGGTATACCATGGTACATTAAATGTTCTAGCTCCCAGTAATCACTTTGAAACTTCAGTGGCAGGGTATACCATGGACTCAATATGATGTATCTTTAATGTTCTAGCTCCCAGTAATCACTTTGAAACTTCAGTGGCAGGGTATACCATGGACTCAATATGGTGTATCTTTAATGTTCTAGCTCCCAGTAATCACTTTGAAACTTCAGTGGCAGGGTATACCATGGACTCAATATGGTGTATCTTTAATGTTTTAGCTCCCGGTAATCACTTTGAAACTTCAGTGGCAGGGTATACCATGGTACATTAAATGTTCTAGCTTCCAGTAATCACTTTGAAACTTCAGTGGCAGGGTATACCATGGTACATTAAATGTTCTAGCTCCCAGTAATCACTTTGAAACTTCCGTGGCAGAGTATACCATGGTACATTAAGTGTTCTAGCTCCCAGTAATCACTTTGAAACTTCAGTGGCAGGGTATTGAATTGATTGAATTGGATTTTATAGTCGTACCAACAGCTAAGGTCATATGGCGACTTTCCAGCTTCCATTGGTGGAGGAAGACCCCAGGTGCCCCTCCGGTCAATTTTCGTGCACGGGCGGGCACCTGGGTAGAACCACCGACGTTCCGCAAGCCAGCTGGATAGCTTCCTGACATAAAGATTCCTAGGCCCCTGAGGGATCGAACCTACAGCGGTATGGGGCAAGTGATTTCAAGTCAGAGACGTTAACCACTCGGCCAAGGACGTCCCCTCAGTGGCAGGGTATACCATGGTACATTAAAAGTTCTAGCTCCCAGTAATCACTTTGAAACTTCCGTGGCAGGGTATACCATGGTAAATTAAATGTTCTAGCTTCCAGTAATCACTTTGAAACTTCAGTGGCAGGGTATACCATGGTACATTAAATGTTCTAGCTCCCAGTAATCACTTTGAAACTTCAGTGGCAGGGTATACCATGGTACATTAAATGTTCTAGCTCCCAGTAATCATTTGAAACTTCAGTGGCAGGGTATACCATGGTACATTAAATGTTCTAGCTCCCAGTAATCACTTTGAAACGTCCGTGGCAGAGTATACCATGGTACATTAAATGTTCTAGCTCCCAGTAATCACTTTGAAACTTCAGTGGCAGGGTATACCATGGTACATTAAATGTTCTAGCTTCCAGTAATCACTTTGAAACTTCCGTGGCAGGGTATACCAAGGTACATTAAATGTTCTAGCTCCCAGTAATCACTTTGAAACTTCCGTGGCAGGGTATACCATGGTACATTAAATGTTCTAGCTCCCAGTAATCACTTTGAAACTTCAGTGGCAGGGTATACCATGGTACATTAAATGTTCTAGCTCCCAGTAATCACTTTGAAACTTCAGTGGCAGGGTATACCATGGACTCAATATGGTGTATATTAAATGTTCTAGCTCCCAGTAATCACTTTGAAACTTCAGTGGCAGGGTATACCATGGCACATTAAATGTTCTAGCTCCCAGTAATCACTTTGAAACTTCCGTGGCAGGGTATACCATGGTACATTAAATGTTCTAGCTTCCAGTAATCACTTTGAAACTTGCGTGGCAGGGTATACCATGGTACATTGAATGTTCTAGCTCCCAGTAATCACTTTGAAACTTCCGTGGCAGGGTATACCATGGTACATTAAAAGTTCTAGCTCCCAGTAATCACTTTGAAACTTCAATGGCAGGGTATACCATTGTACATTAATATTCTAGCTCCCAGTAATCACTTTGAAACTTCAGTGGCAGGGTATACCATGGTACATTAAATGTTCTAGCTCCGAGTAATCACTTTGAAACTTCCGTGGCAGGGTATGCCATGGTACATTAAATGTTCTAGCTCCCAGTAATCACTTTGAAACTTCCGTGGCAGGGTATACCATGGTACATTAAATGTTCTAGCTCCCAGTAATCACTCTGAAACTTCAGTGGCAGGGTATACCATGGTACATTGAATGTTCTAGCTCCCAGTAATCACTTTGAAACTTGCGTGGCAGGGTATACCATGGTACATTGAATGTTCTAGCTCCCAGTAATCACTTTGAAACTTCAGTGGCAGGGTATACCATGGTACATTCAATGTTCTAGCTCCCAGTAATCACTTTGAAACTTCAGTGGGAGGGTATACCATGGACTCAATATGGTGTATATTAAATGTTCTAGCTCCTAGTAATCCCTTTGAAACTTCAGTGGTAGCGTATACCATGGTACATTAAATGTTCTAGCTCCAAGTAATCACTTTGAAACTTCAGTGGGAGGGTATACCATGGTACATTAAATGTTCTAGCTCCCAGTAATCACTTTGAAACTTCAGTGGGAGGGTATACCATGGACTCAATATGGTGTATATTAAATGTTCTAGCTCCCAGTAATCACTTTGAAACTTCAGTGGCAGGGTATACCATGGTACATTAAATGTTCTAGCTCCCAGTTATCACTTTGAAACTTCAGTGGGAGGGTATACCATGGACTCAATATGGTGTATATTAAATGTTCTAGCTCCCAGTAATCACTTTGAAACTTCCCTGGCAGGGTATACCATGGTACATTGAATGTTCTAGCTCCCAGTAATCACTTTGAAACTTGCGTGGCAGGGTATACCATGGTACATTGAATGTTCTAGCTCCCAGGAATCACTTTGAAACTTCAGTGGCAGGGTATACCATGGTACATTGAATGTTCTAGCTCCCAGTAATCACTTTGAAACTTCAGTGGCAGGGTATACCATGGTACATTAAATGTTCTAGCTCCCAGTAATCACTTTGAAACTTCAGTGGCAGGGTATACCATGGTACATTAAATGTTCTAGCTTCCAGTAATCACTTTGAAACTTCAGTGGCAGGGCATACCATGGTACATTGAATGTTCTAGCTCCCAGTAATCACTTTGAAACTTCAATGGCAGGGTATACCATGGACTCAATATGGTGTATATTAAATGTTCTAGCTCCCAGTAATCACTTTGAAACTTACGTGGCAGGGTATACCATGGCACATTAAATGTTCTAGCTCCCAGTAATCACTTTGAAACTTCCGTGGCAGGGTATACCATGGTACATTAAATGTTCTAGCTTCCAGTAATCACTTTGAAACTTGCGTGGCAGGGTATACCATGGTACATTGAATGTTCTAGCTCCCAGTAATCACTTTGAAACTTCCGTGGCAGGGTATACCATGGTACATTAAAAGTTCTAGCTCCCAGTAATCACTTTGAAACTTCAATGGCAGGGTATACCATTGTACATTAAATGTTCTAGCTCCCAGTAATCACTTTGAAACTTCAGTGGCAGGGTATACCATGGTACATTAAATGTTCTAGCTCCGAGTAATCACTTTGAAACTTCCGTGGCAGGGTATGCCATGGTACATTAAATGTTCTAGCTCCCAGTAATCACTTTGAAACTTCAGTGGCAGGGTATAACATGGTACATTAAATTTTCTAGCCTAAAGTTATCACTTTGAAACTTCCGTGGCAGGGTATACCATGGTACATTAAATGTTCTAGCTCCCAGTAATCACTTTGAAACTTCCGTGGCAGGGTATACCATGGTACATTAAATGTTCTAGCTCCCAGTAATCACTTTGAAACTTCAGTGGCAGGGTATACCATGGACTCAATATGGTGTACATTAAATGTTCTAGCTTCCAGTAATCACTTTGAAACTTGCGTGGCAGGGTATACCATGGTACATTGAATGTTCTAGCTCCCAGTAATCACTTTGAAACTTCAGTGGCAGGGTATACCATGGTACATTAAATGTTCTAGCTCCCAGTAATCACTTTGAAACTTCAGTGGCAGGGTATAACATGGTACATTAAATGTTCTAGCTCCCAGTAATCACTTTGAAACTTCCGTGGCAGGGTATACCATGGTACATTAAATGTTCTAGCTCCCAGTAATCACTTTGAAACTTCCGTGGCAGGGTATACCATGGTACATTAAATGTTCTAGCTCCCAGTAATCACTTTGAAACTTCAGTGGCAGGGTATACCATGGACTCAATATGGTGTACATTAAATGTTCTAGCTCCCAGTAATCACTTTGAAACTTACGTGGCAGGGTATACCATGGTACATTAAATGTTCTAGCTCCCAGTAATCACTTTGTAACTTGCGTGGCAGGGTATACCATGGTACATTAAATGTTCTAGCTCCCAGTAATCACTTTGAAACTTCAGTGGCAGGGTAAACCATGGTACATTAAATGTTCTAGCTCCCAGTAATCACTTTGAAACTTCCGTGGCAGGGTATACCATGGTACATTAAATGTTCTAGCTCCCAGTAATCAATTTGAAACTTCCGTGGCAGGGTATACCATGGACTCAATATGGTGTATATTTAATGTTCTAGCTCCCAGTAATCACTTTGAAACTTCCGTGGCAGGGTATACCATAGACTCAATATGGTGTTTATTTAATTTCTAGCTCCCAGTAAGCACTTTGAAACTTCCGTGGCAGGCTATACCATGGACTTGATGACATGATGAGGTTCTAGTTTAAGTTCACTTTGAAACTTTATGTAAGTAAAGTGAATGGAGTACTACTCTAATAGTGGCATGTAACTGTATAAGCAGATTTTTTTCACTTCAACTAAGTGTGAACTTCTTGATTAATTACATGTTATAACTTGATTCATGTGTTGAGGTCTCACTTACTGTAAGCAAAATGTAACAACTTATTTTAAAAGTATTATAATTCGAGTTTTTCTTCATTCCTAAGTTGAATTAAGTACATTTCGGACATACCGACAGGTTTTAGTCCATTTAAGTCAGCTGACTGAAATGAGCAAAAATCTAGCAGAATCACTGGTTATATGCACATATATATACCATACTGTGTAAACAACATACCTGCATATAGTTGTAGCCATACTGTGTAAACACCATACCTGCATATAGTTGTAACCATACTGTGTAAACACCATACCTGCATATAGTTGTAGCAATACTGTGTAAACAACATACCTGCATATAGTTGTAGCCATACTGTGTAAACAACATACCTGCATATAGTTGTAGCAATACTGTGTAAACAACATACCTGCATATAGTTGTAGCCATACTGTGTAAACAACATACCTGCATATAGTTGTAGCAATACTGTGTAAACAACATACCTGCATATAGTTGTAGCAATACTGTGTAAACAACATACCTGCATCTAGTTGTAGCAATACTGTGTAAACACCATACCTGCATATAGTTGTAGCCATACTGTGTAAACAACATACCTGCATATAGTTGTAGCAATACTGTGTAAACACAATACCTGCATATAGTTGTAGCCATACTGTGTAAACACCATACCTGCATATAGTTGTAACCATACTGTGTAAACAACATACCTGCATATAGTTGTAGCCATACTGTGACAGGTAATACTGCTGAGTCAGCGCGGAGCTCATGGAGTAGTTCAACATTCTCCGGTAAACGTCACGCTGCGCCTCGATGGATTCCGTCTCCGATTCGGATTTGGACACTGACTGGTTTGTCGGGGCAGCAGTGGTCGCTGGATTCTGAGACAATGGAACTGTGGGAATAGAAGAAATATACTTAACCCATTAGATCCTTATTTTCATCTTAAAAGTGAGGGCTGGCGTGGCGCAGTCAGTAGCGTGGCGGATTTGTAACCGGAAGCACGTTAAAGAACCATAGGCATCTATTTTTTAAATAACTTGTCTAATATTACAGTTTTGAGTGTGTTTTTCGATATACACCATCCATCTCAATTCTACAAATTGGTATTTAATAATTCTTTCAAAGCTTTTTAGAGCTGTTTTAATGCAACTTGTTTGAGAATAGCATTGCATCACTTTTAATAACTAAGGTAAGGTCATCCTGACCACAATGGACCGAATTAGAAACTCAACGATTTTGCATATAACCGGTATATATATTAATGGATATTGCTGTTCCAGAGTTACTTCCCATAGCTCTAACTCTTTTTGTTTTTTTACTGAATGGCAATCAAAATTAAAACAAGTTATTTTGTATGCTTTCATTTTCATATTTTTTTTTAAAATTGGTTTTCTATAAGAAAAAAAAGATTTTTTCTATATTTAAACATGATATTTTCCCTGATTCTTTCTTTGTTGTTAACAAATTTTCCATTATTTCTTTTACACAATGTTTAGAAATATTTTAGGCAATCTCTTAAAGATGGTACATGTTACATAACAAAATTGGTAATTTATGACTCGAGGGCAATTATGCCTAATGATTAGAGTCGGGAATCGGCTGAAAATCCATGATCGATCATCAGAATATTTAACCGACCGATGATCGATCATTAATCGATTAAACATGGCTGCTAAATATAACACAAGTGAAATCTTTTTTCAGACTATAATAAAGAAAAGAAAAAGAGAATATTATGTCAGTGCCTTTTACTATCAAGTTTATTAGGCGAGGCTTAGAAAACGAAGAATGGTGAGGCTCTGCCGAGCCATTCTTCGTTTTCGTGCCGAGCCTAATAAACTTGATAGTAAAAGGCACTGACATAATATTCTATTTATCATGTAGATTATCCACATGTTCTGTATGAATTACTTTTATTACCTATTTCTCCGAATGTTACTCTTATCGAGGACGCCGTCATGTTGTTGTTTTTTGTCTGTTTTATGACGTCAGGCAACGTTAGGTGCATGACGTCAGATAACGTTATGTACAATAAAAGCCGAGGGATTCCGCATTGATTTGCTCTATTGGTCATAGGCAAATAAAGCAAAATTTAATAGGTCACCTCTTTATTGGGCAGAAAAGTGCACATCTGCATGATAAACACATATATTACCCCTAGAGATATAATAATTACGTGATTACTGTTGCAAAATTGTTACAATTTAGAGAATAAAATAATTTAAGCCAATATTCTTTAACATAGATTTGAGTAAAGTCGATCATGAAAAATTGTAATTGATTAATCAAACTAAAGGCTTAACTAATCAATGATCATCAAATCACTACTAATGATGCTATCATTAATCCATTACGGTAAATGGTCAAGTTTTCTTTTGAAAAAAAGGAATTATTGCTTGGGTTTCATTACTGCAGAAACTATAGTTTAACAGTCAAAGCTCTAACCTTAAACAGTTACGTTTTTCATAACCTGTGATTGTTATTAAAAAAACAACCAAAACTGGGATAGTAACCAGAAGCAGTTACTACCACAAAATCATTCAAGTTTAGATGCATTCTATCTTCTGTACAGAAATTTTCCCTGTATATAGGAAGGGTGGGGTGAAAGAGGTAAAATAACAGTAAATAAAATACCGTTTTTTTTTTTTATTTCTCCTTAATAGTAGTGCCTGGGGGTAGGTGTGTGGGTGGGCGTGGGATAATTTTAGGATATGTACGATGGTTGATTCCTGTGGTGGAGGTAGACCACTGATTTATTCCTGCGTAGAACCAGTACTGTTTCCCTCCATCTGTGAAAATCCTCACTTTCTTACAAGTTGAGCTCCCAGTGGGGTTCGAACCCGCAGTGGTGAGAGGCGAGAACGTTTCTATTCAAACACGGCGTCTTTACCTTCTCGACCACGGAGACACTATGTCGGCTTGGATGTAGACATTTTAACTTGCAATGCGTTTTAAACATTCTTGAAAGCATGGCCCCCAACAATACACTCAACATAGCTTTAGAGGAAGAACAAACAGTGTTTGCCCAACCAAACAATAACTAAATACATGTACCTTAAACTCTCCTTGTTTCAAGTTAATTAATTTCCAAATTATTCAACAACAAATAAACATCTTACCTTATGGAAAACCATCACAACTACACCAATGCATGCATAGTACTAATTAATCCATCAAAGTTGTGCACAGCTATTGTTTCTCTATTTAAAGTTGGGCCCATAAATTTCACCTTCCCCCCTCTCTGGTGTATATTATCTATACTATGTGTTGACGAGTCATTAAACAACAAAATGTTCAATTTTATTCACTACATGGACACTCCCTACTCCTTACTCCTCGGCCATTTTTGAAAAATCGCGGCCAATATTTGGAGGAGTGGTTTGCGGAACAACACTTCCAAACTCTTACTGTCTCAATAGTGTTATGTTTCGTATACATTTATAAAATGCACCTTTATCACTGAAAATAAATTACCCCAGAGACACCCACTTGTTGCGAATTGGCGCGTAACGCGTGTTAGCAAATTATTTAGCACACCCTGTCTGCATAATTGCACACTCAGTTCTTAAATTTCTGCCTAATATGATGCCCTTCCCCCTACATGGACACTCCCTACTACCCTGCCCCACGCCCTACCCCTAAAAAGGGTGTAACACTATTGATGTTTACTAAATATGCAATGATAATGGCATTGAATTAGATCAGGGCTCAAATTTAGCGACAATTTGGACTGGCAGCATTTCGCCAGTAGCATTTTTTGTTAACTGGCAAAACGAAAAAGTTACTTGCAATTTCTACGGTTGTGTGTGTAAGTAACAAATAAGTAAAAAGCACAAGATGATTCATCATTAGCAAACATGCTAGATTCCATATTTGTCCTACAAATACAATGACATAAAAAAAATTACCAGGAAAAATTAAAAAATATTAAAACACCATTGATATGAAAGCACATGTTTTAAAACAAGGCAGACATCAGGTATTCTAAATTAAACACGTAAGGTATTTTGCAAATTTTTGCCAGTAATCGAAAAGTTTACTGGCATTCTGAAAATGTCACTTGCATTTTGCCAGTACACAAGCTTAAATCTCAGCCCTGTAGATTTTTCAGCTGAAACAACAGCTAAGGCCTAAATTAAAATATTGTTTGTTTGCAGTTTGCGACCGACCCACGGCAAATCCGCCGACCCAAACCATTTTTATTTTTTTTAATTTTTATTTTTTTATTTTTTTTTTGTTTCTTTTTTCTTGCATGTTCTGTTAATATTTGACTAATCCCTTTTTAAAAAAAAAAACTCTGGATAATACTAGTGAAGCACACGATATTTGCATGCCGTCGATGGGCTTGCGTTAATAATAAAAATGTTAAAAAAATATATATATCCCTAGTGGGGATTCCCTACCTACCGACCCATCCCTAAAAGCCATGGGTCGTAAACTGCAAACAAACAATTTTTTAATGGTGGCCTAAGGTCATATGACAACTCTCCAACTTCCACTGGTGGAGGAAGACCCCTATGATAATAGAACAGCCCTCGACCATTACCATTATGAACGAATTTATAGTTACTGTCAGTTAAATTGTTAATGATAATTTCAGGTTCTATAAATTATTTCTCTAACAGCCTCACACCCCGAAGGAACGAACAAACAAACATTCATGTGAGATATATATTTTAAGTCTTTAAATGACCAAAAGTGTATACTATTTTTCCAACAAATATTATAACAGTGAACATTCCTTTTGGGTCTTTAGTGAAAGGGGGCAGGTCCCTTACAATTCGCAAAATTAGCACAGCAAACCTCTTAATCGGGAAAACCAAACACCATGAATTGCTATATATATTAATTTCACTGAACAACATTAAATTCAATTACATTGACCTATATTCGTCAAAATAATTTAAGGACCACATACTGATTTGGGTTACTTTTAAGTGCCATTATGAACATTTTACTGTCTTTTTGCAGTTTATTATTTAACAATTGTTACTTGACCCAAAAGTATTAACTTTTGATATGGATATGAAATGCAGAATATTAAAGATTAAGTAATTATTGATATTTTTTGTGGTCCTTAAACTATTTTGAGGAGTATATATTGAATACATACTTCACATGTTTAAAGGCAAACAAAAAGGGCAAATGTTTACCTTTCTAATTGGGAAAAAAATATACTTTTTGCCATATGGAAAGGGGCCAAAATTGAGACCAAATGTTGTCCCAATTACAGCCAAAAGGGAACACTGCATAAGGAAGTATAAATGTTGTAAAAAAAAAGAAAAATAGGTCCAACTTTTACCAGCTTCTCTATACCAATACACATAATCAGTCAGATGGTATACTTGGTATAGACTTCCCTTATTGATTGCATATTGACACAAATTATCTACATCTCCATCTGATGATCATCACACTCCATTAATGAGAAATGGTCATAATTATCAGTGAGGGATCAAGGGGTCAGTGAGGGAACAAGGGGTCAGGTCATTTTATTGGATATTAAGGTCATAGGGGTCAACGGGCGTGTCATATCAGTTATGGATCAAGGGGTCAGGTCATTTATTGAATGTCAAGGTCAGTGAGGGATCAAGGGGTCAGGTCATTTATTGGATGTTAAGGTCAGAAGGGGTCAAGGCTTGTGTAGCATGGTTAATAGTCGTCACATCAGTGAGGGATCAAGGGGTCAGGTCATTTATTGGATGTTAAGGTCATTAGGGGTCAAGTGAGTGTAGCATGGTTAATGGTCGTCACATCAGTGAGTGATTTAGGGGTCGGGGTCATTGCCGGAGCCCCGGCTATATTTATCACGGACTCAGAAAGCTGCTATGGGTGTTGGACTGTCTATCAATGCCATTTTACTATATTTATTAAACTATATTTTAGTAAGAATACCGGGACGCAGTCAAATTGGTATACAGGCATTTTATGGGTCTTCTTCTGCTTTATTTACGTATCAATTCTAGGAATACAGTCTACAAATTATGATCTGCGCATGCGCGTAGACCGATTCTATCTGGTTTTTACTACAAGAATTAGACGTAAATATCAGTGATACAGTCTATAAATCTGTTCTCAGCATACGAATACAGCTGGTTCCAAATCGGTATCGTCACTGATTATTGATTGATGTTAAACTTTATTAAAGGAACAAATGGCGATCTTGATTTTTTAAAAGCTTGTGGCACCCCATTTTTCCTACATAACTTGCATTTCTTCAATAATTAATATTAATCATAAGAATAATATAAAGGAAATTATGGTTGAATATTACTAACTGTTTGTGTGTACAAACATCCACACATTGTTCGTTTATTTTTATCATATTCATTGCCCTTACTGTTTTCTTACATGTATGTAACCGTTCTAATCGGCTTGTTATACTTTGTATCACTGTTTTCTTGTTTATTGGATGTTAAGGTCTAGGGTCAAGGGGGTGTAGTAGGGTCAACGGCAGGGTCAATGGCTGTTATATCAGTGAGGGATCAAGGGGTCGGGTCATTTATTGGATGTTAAGGTCAGTAGGGGTCAAGGGGGTGTAGCAGGATCAATGGCTTTCATATCAGTGAGGGATCAAGGGGTCGGGTCATTTATTGGATGTTAAGGTCAGTAGGGGTCAAGGGGGTGTAGCAGGATCAATGGCTTTCATATCAGTGAGAGATCTAGGGCAGGGGGTCATTTATTGGAGGATTTGGTCAGCAGGGGACAAGGGAGGTGTGGAAGGATCATATCAGTTGGTGATCGAGAGGGTGGGGATAATTTATTAGATGGTAATATGTATGGTCAGAAAGGGTCAAGGGATGTAGGAATGTCAAGGACCATCATATATATGAGGGATAAAGGGGAGGGCTCATGTGTTGTATGCTATGGTCAGTAGGGGTCAAGAATGTGTAAAAGGGTCCGGATACAACCCTAGAAGCAATATGATATCAGTCCAACATATTTTACTCCAGTTTAATACTATTAAAAGGGGGATAACTCACCAGAATCTGTCGTCGCAGTGGCTGTCATTGTTGTCCCACTCTCTGTGTGCTTGTTCAACATTCTGTCCAGCATAAACTGCCCGTATTGCTGCAGAAGCGTGTTTTGTATCGCCCAAGGGAGAGAACTTTCCGACGTGGCTGTAGACTCGGCAGATTTTATCGGAAGCGACATCGTCTTACCATCCATAAATGCAGCGGCTTCCAGCAGACCTGGATACACAATATATAACATCAGAATGAACGCTATCCGAGTGTTAAAGGGACACTGTCCGTAAGTAAAGCATACATTTGTATATTGAGCATAAGCAAATAACCTGATTTTCATTCAGTGAAATGTGTACATGAAAACATGAGCATAGACCCAATAGTCTATAGAATAACATCATGGTTTCAAAAAAAAAATTTATTTATTGTTTGTAAACATTGCTGATACCCAGTGTATTAGGCAGAAATTCAAGAACCAGGTGTGCAAATATGCGAACAGGGTGTGCTAAATAATTTGCTAACACGCTTTACGCGCCAAGTGGGTGTCTCTGGGGTAATTTATTTTCACAGATAAAGGTGAAAAAGGTGCATTTTAGATCATCTTTCTTCTATAAATGTATACAAAACATAACAATATTGAGACAGTAGAGTTTGGAAGTGTTATTTAACAAAAAATTTTTACCCCACCCACTCCTCCAATTATTGGCCGCGATATTTCAAAAAGTGCAAAAGACGGCTGCACGGTTGGCTGACTAATACACTGCTGGTACCACATTATTTCTATTTCTGTTGCACACTTGACAACGTTCTCAACCCATTTTAAAGCATTTTTTACTGGTACTCAAAATTTCTTTTTTTAATTTTTAAAGCGGGAAGGGAGTGGGTAGGGGTGGACAGACAAAGTTTTCAGCCCACTTTAAGCATTTTTTATTGGAACTAAATTCCCTTTTTAATTTTTAAAGAGGTGAGTGTGGGATTACACATGTCTCACACATCACACTATGTGACAAGTACATCCCCTGGATCCACAACTACACTGATACCGCGGGAACTAGAGTGATTCAATACTTATTGGGAGTTTATCCACTTTATATTAAATTCTTTGAAAGTTATTTAAAGCTGACCTAGTACACCTGTATTATCTGGCCCATATTTTATTCAGCAATAAACGCATCAGTGCACTTTACCAACTATTTACAGCTGTTACATAATTGTTATTTCAGCTGTCAGTTTTAAAGGGACACACGGCACTCTTGATTTTTTTAAAAACTTGCGGCGCCCCTTTACTTTTTCGATATTTAATTATAAAAATAGCAAGAAGATAATGGTTTATAGCAAGAAGATAATGGTTGTTTGCATATTATTAAAGGGACACTGTCCGTAAGTAAGCAGATACTGAGCATACCCAAATAACTGTCTGACTTTTATTCAGTGAAATGTATAGATGAAAACTTGAGTATGGACCCAAAGTACATTCGTGAATTTGAGGGAAAAAAAAGACTTATTATTTACCTTTTCGGCTGATCTGCTGATCATGTGACTTCCATTAGCACATTAATTAGGTTTTCTACTTAGTATGTATTGCGTAATATGTATAGCCCGCTTAGCTCAGTAACCAAGGGTGTGATTTTATTTTAGTTTGGGCTGCGAGTTCAAACGCACAAAGCGGAAATTCTTTTTTCTGTACCGCGATTGGATTCCGTTAAACAATCTTGCATTTGATTTAGTAAATATGCAATATTGTTTAGTGTGTAATATTTGTGAACGTAATTAGTGTGTGTTTTATAAGCTATAAGTTATGGACATGGTTCCTTTAACTGTTAATTATAATATATCAATTACCTAAAATTATCATAATTGAATTGAACTGAATTGGGGTTTTAGCGCACCAACACATGAAAGGTTATAAGGCGCCTAACAGGAAAGAACATGCCAGGCTCATCCTCTATGTATATCGAGATAAAATATGGAGAATGGGCCTAGAACCTTCTCACCCTGGACTGCAGAGTTGCTGCAAGTTCTAGACACTCCATTTACGTTTGAGCCATGTTTTAGTTTTTCTGCCACTGCTCTAGTGATATGAGCGAGATGGCACTTGAAACAATGCAGGGATCATGATGAAGACCTTTAACGAGCATGAACAAAAAATGATAAAATGAATTTGGGGGGGTTCTACCCCTCTGCCTTGACCTCCTACGGGATCTGCAGTGGCCCTTTTCTTTGCCCCATAACCAAACGGGGCCCCGGAACCACACGGGGCCTAAAATTATCAGAGAATAATAAAGGAAAATACTCGAAATGGTACTTAAATATAGATGCAAGCAGTTTTCAAGTCAAAATGATACAGGACTGATCAAGATGCGAATTAATATTTCATGATTCAAACGTAAAGATTGCTGTGTGTCCCTCTATCATTTCCCAAGCATTGTAGATTTAGTTATTTTAAATTGTTTAATACTATTTTTTTGATTTGCATTTTTTTACACATTAATTTGTTTTTCAAAGTTAATGGTTTATATATACACAGGTGGAAAATTAAACGGCTTTACTGAAGTTGTTTAAACACACTGCAGGATAAGGGGGGTAGGTTCATATACATCGGCGTAGCTACTATTAGGCCATATAGGCCCGGGCCTATATATCAATTCGATAAAATGAAGAAAAAAAAGAAAAGTCCAAAAATGCACTCAAATCTGAAGCCGACATGGGGGTGTGGGGCAGCAAACCGCTTTACCCAGGTGGTTCATATACACCTTAAAACTCAATTTAACTTGAACGGCTTTATTCAAGGCAGCCTTTTTTCCAGCCCTTTTGGGAACGGTACCGGACCCATACAACTGGGAAAATTCAAGGCCTTTTGACTTGAATTAGATCCACTATCAAACAAAGCAGTATTGTCTATGTTTAAATACTTTGCAAACACATTAACATGTATACAAGAACCGCCAATCCCATGTGGTTCCTGGGCAAGAATATGGCCACTGCTCCAGACAGAACGGGTAAAATCAGCCCCACCCTTACCCCAAATTCATGTTCATCATTTTTGTGCTGTTAATTTGAAGTCTTCATCATTATCAGGTGCTACATGTACTCGAGTGGTGGCAGAAAAGAATTATCGTGACTCCAGCAAAAAAGTAAGCGTTTACAAGAGAATTTGCAGCAAAGTTCTATGAAGTTCTGCAGGTGAGGAGGTTCTAGGTCCATTCTGCATATTGTTATGCTAATGGAGGGTAGGCCTGTTATGGTCATTCCTGTGAAGTTCTGCAGGTGAGGAGGTTCTAGGTCCATTCTGCATATTGTTATGCTAATGGAGGGTAGGCCTGTTATGGTCATTCCTGTTGGTGCCACTAATGGAGGGTAGGCCTGTTATGGTCATTCCTGTTGGTGCCACTAATGGAGGGTAGGCCTGTTATGGTCATTCCTGTTGGTGCCACTAATGGAGGGTAGGCCTGTTATGGTCATTCCTAATGGAGGGTAGGCCTGTTATGGTCATTCCTAATGGAGGGTAGGCCTGTTATGGTCATTCCTGTGAAGTTCTGCAGGTGAGGAGGTTCTAGGTCCATTCTGCATATTGTTATGCTAATGGAGGGTAGGCCTGTTATGGTCATTCCTGTTGGTGCCACTAATGGAGGGTAGGCCTGTTATGGTCATTCCTGTTGGTGCCACTAATGGAGGGTAGGCCTGTTATGGTCATTCCTGTTGGTGCCATACATTTTGTGTTGGTGTGCCTTAAAACTCAGTTTGACTTGAACGGCTTTTTTCAAGGCAGCCTCTTTTCCCGCCCTTTTGGTACGTAAAATACTGAGTACGAAATTTGTAGACTGTGTCCCATTACCGGAACGATACAACTGGGAAAATTCAAGGCCTTTTCAATTAGATCCACTATCAAACAAAGCAGTATTGTCTATGTTTAAATACTTCGCAAACACATTACCATGTATACATTTTCTTGTATTATTTCATTACTCTACATTAAATATATATTTTCCCCATTTTTCTGTTTAAAGTTCACCTCTAACATATAATTTACAAAAAAAATAATTAAAAACAGGAGGTCAACGACCTTGAAGCTCTACTGATAGGTTTTTGATAGCTAGATCAGCATTCCTGTGAAGCTTCATGAAAATCTGTCAAGTAGTTAATCAGGGTTCTCCACAGGCCATTTAAGCATAGCTGAGCCGCTGCGCTTGACTTCCAAAATCTTACATCCTGCGGTGCCTAAACTGCGCCGCTATGCTTAACAAGAGGACGCTCTATTGGCTAAAACGGATCTTATATCAAGAGTTGTCATCATAAAATTCCATCAGTATTTCTTTTAAAACATTGCAAAAACAAGAGGGCCAGGATGGCCCTAGATCGTTCACCTTGGAATCATTCAATAATATAAGTCTGCTGTGTCTAGTCTGGCATGGTATTGTTTAATTTGTCCCCCTTTCTTCTATGAATGAGATTTCATCAAAATGGGTGGGGGCTTTATATTAACATTCTAAACAAACTTGATAAAGATCAGATAAAAAATAAAGTATCTACAGATAAAACAAAGGAAAATACAATATAGCACTTTTCAACAAATCAAGGGCCATAACTCTGTCGTTACTAAAAGATCTAGCTGGTTTTCGAACCTGTCCAAGAGTTCATTGATATACTGCGATTTGCACAACTAGACATCATATACTGAGGCTTCCTGCCAAATTTCATAGAAATTCAACAAGGCCATTAGGAGGAGTAGCGCCGACAAGAAATTAGTAAAAATGTCATGGGGCCGTAACTTCATCAAATATCAATGAACCGGAAAATAATGCAATAGGCATAACTACAAATTAACCAATACTTCCTGCTAAGCTGCGTCAAGAAAAAAACAACATTAAATAAAGTAAGTAATTTAAAAAAAAAAAATATTTAAAAAGAAATAAATAATAATAGATGAATGAAAAAAAAATGAAGACCCTATCTTTTAGCGAGGCAAAATAGAGCATTTTTAATTAAATCAAGGGCCATAAATCCCTGGTTTCTGGTCTGATCTGGCTGGTTTTCGCACTTGTCCGAGCTTTCATTGACATTAACAATCTGTTAAAGTTTGGTAAAGATCGGATGAAAAATGAAGGACGTATAGCCTTGATAAAGCAAAATATAGGGATTTTTAACTAATTCAAGGGCCCTAACTCCGCTGTTACTGGTCCGATCTGGCTGGTTTTCGAATTTGTCCAAGCTTTCATTGATATTAACAATCTGCTAAAGTTTGGTAAAGATCGGATGCAAAATGAAGGCCCTATCGTCTTAACGAGGCAAAATATAGTATTTTTAACTAAATCAAGGGCCATAACTCCGCTGATACTGGTCCAATCCGGCTGGTTTTCGAACTTCTCTGAGCTTTCATTGACATTAACAATCTGTTAAAGTTTGGTAAAGATCGGATGAAAAATGAAGGCTCTATAGTTTTAACCAGGCAAAATATAGCATTTTAACTAATTCAAGGGCCATAACTACGCCGTTAATGGTCTGATCTGGCTGTTTTTCAAACTTATTGAAGCTTGTATTGATATTAACAATCTGCTAAAGTTTGGTAAAGATCGGATGAAAAGTAAAGGCCCTATCGTCTTAACAAGACAAAATATAGCATTTTTAACTAAATCAAGGGCCATAACTCCATTGTTACTGGTCAAATTCAGCTGGTTTTCAAACTTGTTCAAGCTTTCATTGATATTAACAATCTGCTAAAGTTTGGTAAAGATCGGATGAAAAATGAAGGCCCTATCGTCTTAACGAGGCAAAATACAGCATTTTTAACTAAATCGAGGGCCAAAACTCCGCTGTTACTAGTGCGATCTGGCTGGTTTTCGAACTTGTCCGAGCTTTTATTTATATTAACAATCTGTTAAAGTTTGGTAAAGATCGGATGAAAAATGAAAGCCCTATCGTCTTAATGAGGTAAAAGTTAACAGACGACAGACGACGCAAGACGGACGACAGACAACACACCATCCCACACCATTCCATAAGCTCTGCTGGGCCAGTAGAGCTAAAAACCAGAGCGCGGTGCTTTGATCTGAAGGAAAACACCGCCTTTAAAACCCCTTATGCGCCCCGTACACAAATCATAAACGTGCGTCAAACAATACACACAAGTAACACGTGATTGATCTATGCAGTATGCAGACAAGGTGCGATAACACGTTGTGTGATAAGTGGATTGTTGACAACAAATTGCAATTATTGCGATTGGATTATGTCGGGTTGTTGCGGATTAGTCAGTAATTGGGATGGGAGAATGTAACTTAAAGCATTTGAACTGGAAAGTTTGTTAATATTGGCAGTTTGTGTATCGGCTTACGTGTACTGTTCAAGACGGAAATGAGTTTCAGAGGAGTAGTCGCTACAAGTTTTTACTATATAACTCTATGTGAACCAAGATGCAGCCGTCTTCAATGATGAATCAAAATAATTTTCGATAAGGATCAACATCATGTCATGCTGATCATTTTAGCAAAAGTCCCATATCAATATCACTTATACATGTCGTTTTTAAGAAGTAGTCGCTACAAACTCGTTTTTTAAAAATCTATTTTTAGCTGTGGCGGCAGTGCCCCAGATAAGCAGCGTATCTGCGTATTTCACTCAATAAAAACTGCCAAATACCCATCTAATTTCCCTGACATGCGTACCAGATAAGCAAGCTATTTCCTTTTCACTCAAACATTTTAATTTTCGAGTGTATCGACAGTCAAAGTGTTCAAATGATCGATGGATTGATGTTTTCGTGTGTTTTCCAATATTTACAAAAAAACAGACTTTACTTCCTGTGTTAATCTTGACTGGGACATTACATAATTATCGATAAAGTGGAGAACACTGTATAGTTGAATATGTACGCTATACCAGTCTATACTATTGTGTAGTCGTCTGGGCGCTTTCTTGTTTACTTTTGAAAGCATTTGCGTTGTGCAGACGATTAAAATGTCGAAACTGGGACATAAACGACAAGCGAGTTACCGTTAAGAAACACTTCTGAAATTAACACATGTGATTCAATAGTGTTTCTATGGAAATTAATCATTAATAATGATTAATCATTGACAAAACACTGCCATGAATAACAAGTCAATAAAGCTCACATAAAGACGGGAAAGTTACCTTGCTTGTTTTACATTTGATCCCCAAATCACCCTATTATTTTTGAAAATTTGAAATTCACTCAATTAATTTTATTTCATTAGTGAAATACCCAATAGGTCCAAAAGTTATCTGGGGCACTGGGCGGCCATCTTGAATTTCCGGCCGACCTGAAATTTTGCTAGGATCAATTAGACATCAAGAGCAACTGACTGTGGTTCCTGAAAAGTTTCATGCAAATCCGTCAAGTAGTTTCAGAAGAGTAATCGCTACACGTTTTTACTATATATATATAACTCTTTGTAAACAAAGATGGCCACTGCAGCCATGTTTAACGTCGAATCAAAGTGACTTTTGACACCTTGGGCCAACATCATGTCATGCTGATCATTTTAGAAAAAGTCCCATATCAATATCACTTATAGTTTTCAGGAAGTAGTCAATAAATTTGTTTTTTTTAAATCTATTTTTAATTGTGGCGGCCATCTTGAATTTCCGGCCGATCAGAGCAACACTCTTGTGAATTTTCATGAAAATCCGTCAAGCAGTTTTAGAGGAGTAGTTGCTACAAGTTTTTACTATATAACTCTATGTAAACAAAGCTGGCCGATGGCAGCCATGTTTAAGGTCGAATCAAATGATTTTTGACAAGGACAAACATTATTTATGATCATTTTAGAAAAAGTCCCATATCAATATCACTTATAGTTTTCAAGAAGTAGTCGCTACAAACTTGTTTTTTAAATCTGTTTTTAGGTTTGGCGGCCATCTTGGATTTCACATCAACATGAATTTTTGCTACGATCAACAAGACTTCAAGGGCAACATTTCTGTAAAGTTTCACGTAAATCCATCCTGCAGTTTCAGAGGAGTAGTCGCTACAAAAAAAGTTTACGGACCGACAGACGGACGACGGATACCGCACCACGGCATAAGCTCTGCTGATCTCTATCAGTAAAAGTAATTTTGGATTGGAAATTTTTTCACTCCATTTGGAAGAAAACAACGTATTTTTTGCCATTGGGAATGGTACCGTTTTTCAGTAGGAATGGTACCGTTTTTCAGTACCATTTATATAAGGAAAAACACACTGCAAGATGTTGTCCAGTGCTCGCGAAATAGGATAGCCCCAAGCCCGGGGCCTGTCCAAATCTGGTTGAGGCTTGTCCCTTTTTGCCATATTTTACTATATTATTAATTCAGGGCCTGCCTGTCAAAAATATTTTCCATTAGCACCGTGTTCATATACACACAGGAGGAAAATGGAACGGCTTAACTCGAGGTGTTTATATACACACACGAGAGACATGGAATGGCTTTACTCAAGTGGTCCATACACTGTACCGTATAATCCCTAATAAACGCCCCCGGGGACGCAATCTCATTAAAATCAAATCTCAGTTTTAATATGCTTTGATACTCTCCGCTATAGGATCTGACAACACTGCCTTGGAGGTCAGTCAGGTCAAGTCAGATTGACCTTTCATCTAATCAATATTCATGAGAAGATCAACTAAATTCAACCAATGAAATCGCGCGTTTCATATGCACTTCAGATGATGTTTGAGTGAACTGAACAAACGAAAATCCACATAAAACACAAATGTAGATCTATACCCGAAAAAAGATAAAGTTGCCGTGTGTTATGTTATTGCTGTGGATTGCACGATAAATTCAAAGAAAAGCACTAAATGGAATGCTTTACATCTGTCATCAAGAATACAAAGAAAATCATTTTGACGTGACAGGACGCGACCTGGACAGAATGTTAGGCCTTACCTGACGGGACGCGACGTTACTGACAATAGGATTCCTATATAGCCCCCACTTAATTTTGAAAACAGTCGGAACATTATATTTGTATCTGAAAAATATATATTCAAGCTATTGCGACGTTAGGTTTTCTGTATAGTATGTCTTACCTAATGTCTGGTCCGTTTAGCTCAGTCAGTACCAAAGTCGGCTATTGCGACTTTCTGTTATTATTACCCGCGAGCATAATTTTAGTTTAGGTTAAGAGTTCAACCCCAAGAAGCGGTACTTTTGTTTTTGTACCGCTATTGAATTCCGTCAAACAATCTTGGTTTTATTCAGTAAATATTCAATAATGGTTGGTGTGTTTAATGTTATGTTTGTCAATGCAATTATTTGTGTTTTATAAGCTAAAAGTTACGGACATTGTCCTTTTCAATACCGATTTTAGACTGCTCCACAGCGCTGAACTGAAGTGTGACATGTGCAGTGAAGCAGAGCGAATTTGTAGGCTGAAATCTGATTGGCTAATCGTAAGGTCAATTTGACATGACCTCCAATGCAGAGTTGTCAGATCCTTAGTAGTGTAGAGTATCGTCGCGTGATAAAGGGCCCGATTTTAATGAGATTGCCGGGGGCAGGGCTTCCACTAAGGTTCAAATTTAGGAAGTTCGAACTTCCTGTGTATCAAATTTGGAAGTTCATGGGGAAAATTTAGGAAGTTCCAGTGTTTGGGCATGGCATTCATACTCAGTCTTTGAGTCAGTGATTCCGCATGGTGGTGAGGGAAACAACACATCTAAATTGTTAAAAAGAAAAAAAAGATATTTATAATCATCTATATGTTTATAAAAGAAAATATTTGATGACATCATTATATAAACGGTTTCAAACTAAAAATACTTAATTTGCCTTTGCGTGCCATACCCCACCCACAAGTTTTATACAGTGAATTACATTTTGCAAACAGTTTTCAATTTATCAGTCCAGGAAAGCTTTTAAATTGGCATACATTAATGAAAGGTATGTAAAACTGTCAAGTGTATGAATAAATGTAACAGATTCTTTAATTTATTGTCAAAGCAATCGATTGTTTTTGCCAGTGATAATTTCACTTCCGTGTTTAGTCTCCATTCGCGAAGAGTTATTTCCCCTAGGTTAGAGATTATTAAATATTGTTTGTCTATCAGTAATTGATTTCTATTTGTAACTTTGATAAATACATAGAACAAGAGCTGTCGGAGAACTGCGCAGCTCGACTATTCGATTTTTCAGAGAATAATAAATTTATAGCTAGTATATACCATCAGAAAACAAGGCTACAACAATGTGGGGTGGAGTTGGGAGCACAACATAACTATGTGTAAGAATTTACTAAAACTACACAGAAATATGTAAAAAAAATATAATTGAGTTGAGTGTGGTGAGAGGCGGGGGGGTGGGCGGGGAGGGTTGCAACATACATGTGTAAGAATTGACTAAAACAAGACAGAAATATGTATAAAAAATAAAAAAAATAAAAGGTGTGGAGGCGAGTGGGGGCGGGGGTAGGGGGTGGGGAGGAGGGAGCCCATGCTCCAATATGGGTGAAGTAATGAGATCCATAATGCTATAACAAATCCCAAACCAAAATTATAGATATATACATGCTTACATGCAAACCTAAATCTGCCTTTATTTCACATTTTATGGGCCATCACAATTTGGGTTCCATGGGAGCCCAGAATTTGCAGAAGACAAAATTACTTATCCAACCCTTTACAACATACTATAAGGAAACCAATTCCAAAATTTAGTTCAGCTAGGACAAGAAATGTAAGAGATATAGACCTGTAAACACAGCTTAAAATTTGATGTGAAACAGACATATTTTAAGGGCTATCAGAATTTGGGTTCCATTCCCTCGCCCAGGGGTTACAGGAACCAAAATTACTTAAGCACCCCTTTTGATAATGCTATAAGGAAGCTAATGGCCAAATTTGGTTGTGCTAGGGTAAGAATTGTAAGAGATATAGACTTGTAAACACAGCTTACACGCAAAATTTGATGTGAAATGGGGCACATTTAATTTGGGTTCCATGGGAGCCCATAGGTTACAGGAACCAAAATTGCTTATGCAGGCCTAAGATAATGCTACAAGGAAGCCCATGAACACATTTGGTTGTGCTAGGATAAGAAATGTAAGAGATATAGACTTGTAAACACAGCTTACACGCAAACCTTGATGTGGGACGCCGACGCCACTGCCGACGCCGACCCCGGGGTGATTACATATAAGCTCTCTTATTCTTCGAATAGTCGAGCTAAAAATGACACAAAGATATAAAGAAATAGCCTAAAAAGTATAATCTGTTGGTGTAAGGAGTTTCAACTTTGTGGTTAATGAATATAAATTAATCAATTTGGCATCGAGATTATACAGCTACTTTCATTTTGTGAAATGCGGGGCTTGGCCAATTATCTACATGTAATTAACTCTCTCTCCTCTCACCAGCCATGCGTGTGACCCTTGATAAAAACTGGACAAAACCGGTTTTACCTGTCAATTACAGGCTCCACTGAGTTTTAATTGCTTTACAACTTGTTACGTCGGCAGTTTCAAATGAAATTATATTAGATGGGCGGGGCTATAATCGGTAATTTACAGATTATGGGATGTCCATAGTAAAGAATCGCGGCATACTTTGAAGTATTTGGAAGTACACTGTACGCCTTTGATGTTAATTTTCGCCGTACAACTACGATTTTTGGACGTAATTTACGGCCGTACGCCCGTTAACGGAAGCCCTGCGGGGGCGTATCATTTTTGAAAAGGGGGGTGTTTATTTGAGACCAAAATTAGGGGAGGGGCGTTAATTAGGAATTATATGGTAATTTAACTTTTAAATCGGACAATATTTAATGATTTTCTTTACCAAGAAAACCAAAGTCTGCATGTTAATCAATCAATAAATGCATCTGATTTTAATTTTTTTAGTGATTTTGTGTGTTCCATTGTGAACGAAACAGATTAACTTGCATCTTTTAGAAAGTTTAAAAAAATATATTTCTGAAAAAAAGGTGGGAGGGCGTTAATTAGTGGAGGGGTATTAGGGATTATACAGTAAATACTCAAGTGGTTCACACAGAGGGTATTAGGGATTATACAGTATATACTCAAGTGGTTCACACACAGGGTATTAGGGATTATACAGTATATACTCAAGTGGTTCACACACAGGGTATTAGGGATTATACAGTATATACTCAAGTGGTTCACACAGAGGGTATTAGGGATTATACAGTATATACTCAAGTGGTTCACACAGAGGGTATTAGGGATTATACAGTATATACTCAAGTGGTTCACACAGAGGGTATTAGGAATTATACAGAATATACTCAAGTGGTTCACACATAGGGTATTAGGGATTATACAGTATATACTCAAGTGGTTCACACAGAGGGTATTAGGGATTATACAGTATATACTCAAGTGGTTCACACAGAGGTTATTAGGGATTATACAGTATATACTCAAGTGGTTCACACAGAGGGTATTAGGGATTATACAGTTAATACTCTAGTGGTTCACACATAGGGTATTAGGGAATATACAGTATATACTCAAGTGGTTCACACAGAGGGTATTAGGGATTATACAGTATATACTCAAGTGGTTCACACAGAGGGTATTAGGGATTATACAGTATATACTCAAGTGGTTCACACAGAGGGTATTAGGGATTATACAGTATATACTCAAGTGGTTCACACAGAGGGTATTAGGGATTATACAGTATATACTCAAGTGGTTCACACAGAGGGTATTAGGGATTATACAGTATATACTCAAGTGGTTCACACAGAGGGTATTAGGGATTATACAGTATATACTCAAGTGGTTCACACAGAGGGTATTAGGGATTATACAGTATATACTCAAGTGGTTCACACAGAGGGTATTAGGGATTATACAGTACATGTATATACTCAAGTGGTTCACACAGAGGGTATTAGGGATTATACAGTACATGTATATACTCAAGTGGTTCACACAGAGGGTATTAGGGATTATACAGTATATACTCAAGTGGTTCACACAGAGGGTATTAGGGATTATACAGTATATACTCAAGTGGTTCACACAGAGGGTATTAGGGATTATACAGTATATACTCAAGTGGTTCACACAGAGGGTATAAGGGATTATACAGAATATACTCAAGTGGTTCACACAGAGGGTATTAGGGATTATACAGTATATACTCAAGTGGTTCACACAGAGGGTATTAGGGATTATACAGTATATACTCAAGTGGTTCACACAGAGGGTATTAGGGATTATACAGTATATACATGTACTCAAGTGGTTCACACAGAGGGTATTAGGGATTATACAGTATATACTCAAGTGGTTCACACAGAGGGTATTAGGGATTATACAGTATATACTCAAGTGGTTCACACAGAGGGTATTAGGGATTATACAGTATATACTCAAGTGGTTCACACAGAGGGTATTAGGGATTATACAGTATATACTCAAGTGGTTCACACAGAGGGTATTAGGGATTATACAGAATATACTCAAGTGGTTCACACAGAGGGTATTAGGGATTATACAGTATATACTCAAGTGGTTCACACAGAGGGTATTAGGGATTATACAGTATATACTCAAGTGGTTCACACAGAGGGTATTAGGGATTATACAGTATATACTCAAGTGGTTCACACAGAGGGTATTAGGGATTATACAGTATATACTCAAGTGGTTCACACAGAGGGTATTAGGGATTATACAGTATATACTCAAGTGGTTCACACAGTGGGTATTAGGGATTATACAGTATATACTCAAGTGGTTCACACAGAGGGTATTAGGGATTATACAGTATATACTCAAGTGGTTCACACAGAGGGTATTAGGGATTATACAGAATATACTCAGGCCATCCTTAAAAATATATTTGTTTGCTGTGCTCCGACCCTGAATTTTTTAAGTGGGTAGGTAGGTAGGTCTTTTTTCTTTTTTCTTTTTTTCTTTTTTTTTGCTGTGGTCCTGGTTAAGCATTTTTACAAATCATAATTTCCTATCTCAATGTATGATAATGCAGTCTGTGGATAACCTCATTAATATTTCTTTACGAATAATTTTTTAGTAAAAAAAAAAAAAAAAAAAATATTTAAAAAATAAAAATAAATAAATCTGAAAAGGCTAAAAAAAAAAAATGGTCGCCGCCTTTTTAGACGGTCGGTCGGAGCACAGCAAACAAACACTCTTTTAAGGATGGCCTCAAGTGGTTCACACAGAGGCTATTAGGGATTATACAGTATATACTCAAGTGGTTCACACAGAGGGTATTAGGGATTATACAGTATATACTCAAGTGGTTCACACAGAATATGTTTACCGTATATCCAGTATAAATGTTCCATCCCTAATAAACGCACCATACCATTTTTATGAGGCAAAAAAAATATAATAAAACAAAGTTGGTTTGTTTTTTGTTGTTTTTTTTGGTACATATTATGATCGAGGACTAGTTTGGAGAAAATACACATGCCATGCTGAGTAGCCAGACTTGAGGTGTTATGTTTTGATAAATACCTCCCCTCAAGCATTGTAAAGGTATGAAATGAAAAAAATATTCTCATTATGACCTCGCATAAATGCCCCCCTTTTGTAAAATGCCCCCTGGGTCGTTTAAACAGGGGTATATGGCATAGGAAATTAGATGGGCTCCAATACCATTACAGAAGAAGTGACAGCTACATATCAATTTTAAAATTAATTGACCTCTGTAAACACTCTGTAAACGGTTTTACTAATCTATGAAATAAGATAAATGTCAATAAAATGCAAAAACACCCGTATAATTTGAAGAAATAAACACAAAATACATATATATATATGCGCCTAATACCTTAAGGGGTTGAATTTCACAAATTTAGCCACTAGCTAAAAATATCCAGTGACTAAAATATCTACTAGCTAAAATCGGTTCTCACCAGCATTTTTATTCAAGTAAATTCTGTTCCAAATAGTGTTTTAGTATATGTAAGACGTTTATTATGTGATAACCTTATCCCGACAATGAACTAGAACTGTCACTGAAGGATACATACGTATAGATCCCTATCGTTCTGTATCCCGACAATGAACTAGAACTGTCACTGAAGGATACATACGTATAGATCCCTATCGTTCTGTATCCCGACAATGAACAAAAAAAATGTCACTGAAGGATACATACATATAGATCTCTATGGTTCTGTATTCCGACTTAGAACTAGAACTGTCACTGAAGGATACATACGTACAGATCCCTATGGTTCTGTATCCAGACTATGAACTAGAACTGTCACTGAAGGATACATACGTACAGATCCCTATGGTTCTGTATCCAGACTATGAACTGTCACTGAAGGATACATACGAATAGATCCCTATGGGTCTATATCCCGACTATGAACTTTCACTGAAGAATACATACGTATAGATCCCTATGGTTCTGTATCCCGACTATGACCTGTCACTGAAGGATACATATGAATAGTTCCCTATGGGTCTGTATCCCGACTATGAAGGATACATACGTATAGATCTCTATGTTTCTGTATCCCGACTAGGAACTAGAGCTGTCACTGAAGGATACATACGAATAGATCCCTATGGTTCTGTATCCCTTTAAATACAGTTGCTGCCACGCGGATTACGACTTTTTTGCAGCATCCCCGTGGCCGGTTTTCAATCGAAGTCACGAATCCCCGCGATCTTAACGCGGATTGTCACCCGAAATATCCCGCAACCGTAAAAATCCCCGCTTTGCAAAATCCAGTCTCGAAAGAAAGCAATCACCGCGATTCTCTCTGATAAGTTCGCGGGGGAACGCGGGGGAAATTAGAGCAGGGATCAATAAAAATGTAATAAAACTGATAAATACAATGAATAAATTTCGAAAGCAAACGTGTCATTTTGGCATAAAAAGTCTTAGGGGTGGCCCCTTAAAAATAGGGTCGGTCGGGCAACTGGAAACACATCTGTTTCTCTTTTTGGCCTGATTATGTGCTAAATCAATGTATCTGATACAGTCCGATAAGGCTTAAAAGAAAAAAGTGTTCGTTTCCGCTAACCCGACCGACCCTGTTATTTAGCCGCCAACCCCAACTTTTTTTATTAAAAAAGAAATAAATTGAAATTTGATTTTTTTTTTTAAGAAGTTGAACCCATGAACCAAGGTTTCTTATGGAGATAAAAAATAAAAATATTCCTCCAGTGGGATTTGAACTCACGACCCCTGGGGTTTCCACTTTACATTACCAAATATTGAAAAAGGGCCATAACCATGTATTATCTAGGTAGTAATACCTTCCCCAGTATTTTTATCATGTTAAAAGTGTTTTTTCATTAACAAAAATAAGGTCATTAATAATAAAAAAATAAAAATAAAAAGTTTTGCCTACCTACCTACCCTATTTTTTTTTGCCTAATCATCAAGTTGAGATTCATATAAAATCCTTACCTTTATCTATAAAAGAGTCTGGCGGCTTCTGATTGGTTGTTGCTTGATGGGCATGTGCTGGGGGCGGAGCTACAGGCATATGCTGTGACAGCGAGGACATGTGGGCCTGCGGGGCTGAGATGGGCATCTGTGCGGCCTGGGACCAAGCTAGTGGCACACTAGTAACACCTGCAAGTAGAGCCAGCTGGGCGGCTATATCAGGATCATCCTTCAGGGAGTCCATGTTTCAATTACTTATTTTACACACCTTGGGTGTTCCGCCCCTGAGTGTGGGGTACGGACATATTTGAAAACAAGCTTTCGTAAATTCTGGTCGCTAGAGTACCCATGTCAGACATTATTTTTTTCTTCAAATTACAGAGTACTTTATTTTTTATCACATTTAACAGCACTTGAGATTAATTACTTGAATGCACTCTGTGAGTGTGTCACCTATATTAGAAGCCAAGACCTACATTAAATGTAAAGTGGTTACTTCAGTGAACAGCAAGGTTTGAATTAGGTCATCCATTAGTACAATAAGTTGATCGCTGTTTGATTCGAGTATATAAAACACACACAAATATATACACACACAATTCCTTTTTCTGACAAACAAGTAGCACCAAAACACAAAGAAAATAAAATGCTTTTTTTTCACAGTGCGCTATCACAGATTCAGTAGATTTATCACAATTTCTGTATTGCTTTATTCATTAGCGATCAAGGGGAGATAACTTTAGATAATCAGGTTTCATGTATGTGTCTTGGTTCCCTCCCTTCCCTGCATCTGAAAAATAAAAATAAAAACGGTTAAATAAGTGGAAAAACAACAATTATACCTTAAACTAACCCGACAAAGAACGATACAAATAACATTACAGAAACAATTACCAAAACTCTATCCAGGTGTTTAGGTCATATAACAATGCAACCAAACCAAATTTCTTTTAAAATATACAGTTTTTGCCATTTTTTCAGCTTACCTCTGGAAATTTCATTCCCCATTCATGGAGTATTTTCCCCAATTTAGGCCAAAATGTCCCTTTCCCAAGACTAGTAAAAAGGCCCTGATTTGTGCCAATTATAAGTGTTTGTTTTTTCATTCACGGGCCCTTAGAATACCCGTGACTGAATATGTGTTAAAGGAATTATGAGTAAGCTGGTAACTCTAATTTGTCGCTCCAGTTTTGGGGTTTGGCTTGGCTAGTTACAGCAGTTTATATTGTGTCTATAGAGTTGGATTTCTCAAATAATTTGTATATGTAAGTTATATATATATACCTCGTCATCAGTAGGTTTAGAAACGATGTACATGTACATGTGTTGTAATATTTGGCTGTTGTTGGCGGGATAGCTTCTTTAAATGTACATTTTATAAAAGTTAAAATAAACATAGGATGCACGGATACCTACATACATGTAACTGTATGATACAATATATTAAATGTTAACTTATGTAAAATTATCAAGTCCCTTTCTATAAACTAGAATAGTGTTCCAGTGTTCCATGGAACACTTGTGTTGCCTGCCATATGCTTGTGTTGCCTGCCATATGCTTGTGTTTCAGCAAGGACAATCTTACTATAAGTTTCAAGACAGGGGGTGCAATCTTTCATGTATTATGGAACAGATTTTTTTTTAAATTGTTAAAGTTTATGAAAAGGGGCATACCTCTTCATTGGATAATTTATAAGGAAAAGTCTTCATTGGATAATTTATAAGGAGAAACTGTATAGTTTCATGATCATAGGTCAATATTTTGTCAAGTTATGACCTAAGTTAGGTTTACGGTTAAAGTTTTATAAAAATGGCCACAACTCTGCCAAAATAGAAGTCAGTGGAAATGTCAACAGTATTAAATAATTGATAAAGAAGAATTGTAAAAAGTAGTATGACCAAAGGGGCATAACTCTGCCAAAATGATAGTCAGAGTTATTAGACATGTGTAAAAAAAAAATTTGAGTAAGATGAAAATGTGTGTGAAGTTTCATGAACATAGGTCAAATACTTATTTCAAGTTATGGTCAGTTATGAGCTTTGTTAGGTTGCAGGTTAAAGTTTTAAGTCAAAGTTATTGGCAGGGATCACTCTAGGCCGCGATTCCACGATATTCTCGCATTAAAATCTCAAAAATCGCATGAAAAAAAGACAAATGGAACAAATTGTTGCACCGAATTCGGGGAAAATCCATTTTCGCCATTTCGGTTTGTAATGAAAATATATTTATTTACATTTCATTTAAAATCTCAAACAAATTTGTTCAGATCCATTTTTTTTGCGATTAAAATATATAAAATGAGAAAATATGAAATTTACTCGAAAATCACATGACCAAAATCAAAATGAGATTATGTCGGTAAAATTCCGGTTCGCTTTCGCTTCGAGGTGCCAAAGAAAATTGATTATGAACAAACATGGCCATTTTTATAATAATTCATCAACTTCTAGTCATATCTGACCATTATCCCCCGACCTATAATGATTTGGCGCAATTAACTATCTACTGGAGTGATGCAAGCAATTATAAAACTATGTTGGCGTAAAAAGTTGATATAAATTCGGACACGCTTTATTTTGGATGCTTTAACAACTTCTACTTTCACTACTGGGAATGACCCAGATAGCATGAAATCACAACTAAATTTCAAAAAAGTTTTGGGGGTCATGCCCCCAGACCCGCCTAGCGGCCTCCAGCACTAAGTGCGGTTGACGAACAACCAATGGTCGTTCAGCTTCGCATCCGAAATGTTTCATGAAATGGTGATTGTCTCATTAAAATCAAGCAAATGGGACATTTTGTCTCATTGAAATTCTCCCCTTGGGTGATCCATGTATTGGTCATGACTAACAACATTCACTGGGGATAAAATGAATGCTTTTGTGAAGTTTCATGAACATGGGTCAAACATCTTTTAAGTTATGGCCAGTTATGAGCTTGGTTAGGTTGCATGTTAAAGTTTTATGAAAACGGGCATAGCTCTACCAAAATGAAAGTCAGAGTTATTGTACATGTGTAATAACAGAAGTCAGAATAACTGTACATGTGTAGCAACAGAAGTCAGAGTTATTGTACATGTGTAACAACAGAAGTCAGAGTTAATGTACATGTGTAACAACAGACATCAGAGTTATTGTACATGTGTAACAACAGTCCTTGGGCTGACAATGAAGATGTGTGTGAAGTTTCATGAACATAGATCAAATATTTTTCAAGTTATGGCCAAGATTAGTCTGCAGGTTCAGGGCTTTTTCTAGGTGTCCCATGGTGTCCCAATGCAAAATAGTATCCTTTATCCCCCAAATGTTGTAAAAATTCCCAATCTCAAAAAAAATTCTTACATACATGTACATGGATGTTGTACTGATGCATCCCCCATGTTACATACTAAACAATATAAGTTGTATGTTATTGATGTAATAGTATTTCTAATTATATCTTTTAGGCTTTACCTTGCCCTAATTCCCAAAATGCTGAACTACATGTAAAATTCTCAATCGGCCATTTTATCGATGAAAAAAATCCCAATTTGGTCATTTTTAAGATCTATAGAAAGTTTCCAAATTTACAAGGGTCCTTTTTTCCCAAAATACCTGGAAAAAGCTCTGAGGTTAAAGTGTGTCGGACGACGATAGACAAAAAGACGATGGACAAAGTCTGCGCTCACGCTGCCAATAGACATGGGCGCCATTTACGACTATTTTATTAAAATTGATTATTTCTACAAACGGCGACCGCAAATGGCAATTGTTTTAATTAACAAGAAATGTCACAGTAAGTGACAAATGCCCCCGAAGTTACCTGTAAGTTTGACCTTGACCTTGGAGCAATATGAAACCAACAGATATATTTCAAAATAATAAAAAAAAAAAAATCAAACAATAAAAATAAAATAAAATTAAAAACAAATCTAAAAAAAAAAAAATCTTTTCGCGACACGACGTCTTGTGGTGAGCAATTATGCGAAGATATTTGAAAATCCGTCAATTATTGTCCGGTTTATGAAGCGGAGACGATTGTATAGACGAACGGATTTTGAAGTTTGATCTCTAAGTGTGACCTTGACCTTGGAGCCACGGACATGGATTTTGTGCGCGACACGTCGTCTTGTTGTGGTGAGCAATTGTGCGAAGTTATTTGAAAATCCATCCATTATTGTCACAGTTATGAAGCGGACACGAGTGTACAGACGAACGGATTTTGACCTTTGATCTCTAAGTGTGACCTTGACCTTGGAGCCACGGACCTGGATTTTATGCGAGACACGTCGTCTTGTTGTGGTGAGCAATTATGCGAAGTTATTTGAAAATCCATCCATTCTTGTCCGAGTTATGAAGCGGACACGAGTATACAGACGAACGGATTTTGACCTTTGATCTCTAAGTGTGACCTTGATCTTGGAGCCACGGACCTGGATTTTGTGCGCGACACGTCGTCTTGTTGTGGTGAGCAATTGTGTGAAGTTATTTGAAAATCCATCCATTATTGTCAGAGTTATGAAGCGGACACGAGTGTATAGACGAACGGACAGACAGTGCGATTACTATATGCCACCCTTCGGGGGCATAAATATACTGCCTATGTTACCCATTGTAAAACTGACTACCAGTAGATCTGGCCATAATTAACCAAATGACCCTAATAAACATCCTCTAATCCCTCTCATGCCCCAGGCCACCCTTAAAGTCGTTAGCCAATTAGTGCTGTTAGTTTGCTAATTATATATCACACCTATTTGCACACAGCTGGTGTTGAGACTACCATTGAAAGATCTAATTATAAATGCAGCCAATCGGAAATTTTCTTATTTATTGTTCTGCACTATTAACCATTCAATGAATCCTTTGCATGTTCTGCTTTCAGTTTCAGACGATCGTGTCATGCGACTGATCATGTGAAAATTGTATCTTTGTTTTTCTTTAGTTATCTTTCAATTAAAATTAAAAGTCCAGTGTTTTTTTTAATGTGTTTTGTGAATGCAGCCTGTGCCATTGTCAAAAATAGCGGCATTTTTCTAGAAATTGTGAAAATTGTGAAAAATTATAACAAAAGAAAAAGAAACTTTTTTCACTTTTATTTTCACAGTTTAATATCCCTTGGTTTTAAGTTTTGTTTTTGGTAAATACAGACTAGTTTTGACACCAGCTTATATTAAGACTAGTATCCTTACTGCCTTTTTTTTCTTCAGATTGTGAATTTTTTGGATACAATTGTGAAAAAGTATACTTTTTGGCATTGTGAATGGGGCCGAATAACGGCCCCAAATTAGGCATAAAAAAAACACTGAAGTCAAACTTTAGTAATTGAATTATTGTTAAAACATTTTTATTTATAACAAGAGCATCAAGAATTGCAGGGCAATCCATAGTCCCCCACAAACATTTTCCAGATGTTTTCTATGATGGAGATCAAAGATCAAGGTCAAGGTCACAATGACCTTATTTTGGTATGCAACACACTGCTATCCCAAAATGTATTCACATACCAAGTTTGGCGTCTCTAAGAGTTAGAGTATTGAAAATATGGTCCGGACAAGCATTTTCTATGACAGAGGTCACAAGTCATGGTCACAATGACCTTATTTTGGTACGCGACACACCGCTATCCCAAGATGTATTCACTAAGTGTTATAGTATTGAAAATACGGTCCGGACAAGTATTTTCTATGACAGAGGTCACAGGTCAAGGTCACAATGACCTTATTTTGGTACGCGACACATCGCTATCCCAAGATGTATTCACATACCAAGTTTGGTATCTCTAAGTGTTATAGTATTAAAAATACGCCTTACTAGCATTTTCTATGACAGAGGTCACAGGTCAAGGTCAAAGTGACCTTATTTAAGGTCAAAGTGATCTTATTTTGGTACGCGACACACCGCTTTCCCAAGATGTATCCACATCCCAAGTTTGGTATCTCTAAGTGTTACAGTATTGAAAATACGGTCCGGACAAGCATTTTCTATGACAGAGGTCACAGGTCAAGGTAACAATGACCTTATTTTGGTACGCGACACACCGCTATCCCAAGACATATTCACATACCAAGTTTGGTATCTCTTATGTGTTATAGTATTGAAAATACAGTCCAGACAAGCATTTTCTATGATAAAGGTCATAGTGACCTTATTTTGGTACGCGACACACCGCTATCCCAAGATGTATCCACATACCAAGTTTGGCATCTCAAAGTCTTATAGTATTAAAAATATGGCCCGGACAAACATTTTCTATGACAGAGGTCAAGATCAAGGTCACAATGACCTTATTTTGGTACACGACACACCGCTTTCCCAAGTTGTATTCAAATACCAAGTTTGGTATCTCTAAGTGTTATAGTATTGAAAATACGGTCCGGAAAAGCATTTTCTATGACAGAGGTCACAGGTCAAGGTCACAATGACCTTATTTTGGTATGCGACACACCACTATCCCAAGATGTATCCAAATATCAAGTTTGGTATCTCAAAGTCTTATAATATTAAAAATATGGCCCGGACAAGCATTTCGGAAGGACGGACGGACGGACAGGGTGCAAACCTATAGTCCCCACCGGGACTGGTGGGTGACTAAAAAGAAGCTCAGTAAGTCAAACTTTTTTTTTATTACACAAAAGGTCACGTGACCAAAACAGACTTTCAAAACAAGCAGGTTTTCTGCTGCTGCTAAGTGTATTATAGGTAGTCAGTGCTCACACTGGCCATTTTAACTTAATAGCCACACATTTTTTAGTTAAGAAAATAATAGCCAACTTTAATGCGTAAGAAAATTTGGTCAGTCGTAATTTTCAATCAGGTTTTATTAGACTATCAGGGCCTCCTCTGGCTATATTTTTCTTTTTGTCATCACTTTCTCCAAGTGAAAGAAGTAGGAGCCTAGACTAGAATTTAAAATTTAAAAGTAGGATTCCAGGAACTCCTTACACATTGATAAAACAAAGAATGATGGATTAAATAATGAATAGAAATATACTTTATGTATCTGTCATCTATATATCGTGTTTCTTTCCACTAACATGTATTTGTAAAGGACAGTTTTTTTCATTCGATTAGGTAAAAAAAAAAATAAAAAAAAATCCGAAATTATGTACCATCCGAAGTACTATGACACCGCACTTTTACGGTCCGAAAATTTCAAAACATTTAGTCGAAATACCATCAATTACGAACTTTTTTCATGCATTAATGTGTTTTGAATGCCAAAAATGGTCTTTCTTATCAAAGGGGAAAGAAAACACAACCCTAATAGTAGGATAATGTAGTTTTATGTCATTAATTGTCGATCTAAAAGTTGTGACAAATTGAAACTGCCGACACGAAGCCAGGCACAATATTCAAACTTCTTGTTGTTTCAATGTTTTAATTAATTTCATCTCTTCGTAGTTTGTGTACAGAAAAACAAACAGGAAACTGTACCTACTGTTGGATGCGTAACGGATTGTCTGATTGGTCAATCGCCCGAAAGATAACAAATAACGGCATATCTGATTGGCTAATCACGTGATGTTTGCGTGTATCAACAATGCCGATTATCCGACAACGAAGTGCCAATTAAGGGAATTAACAACTTTTACAAGCGATAATTGATAAGCGCGTGGCGACATCACAGGGGGTGTGAACGGATTATGTAATGTTTATTGCGGTCATTTATTACTTAGGGTGTCAAACAGACGATTATACGAAAAATGTATAAAAAAATAAAAAAATAAAAAAATTAAAATAAAATAATCGCCATTTCTTGTCGACATTTCTTTAAAATAATCGACAGTATTATAAAATAATCGCAAATGGCGACCATGGCGTATGGTAGCGTGAGCACTGGTAGTAAAACAGTGTACGTTAATTGATTCATATGTTCAAAGAAATTATCTCAAACTACACACAATTTGCAGCAGGAGTTTCTACCTAAATATGATGTTTTACAATTTAATTGTAATAAATGTGTCCCATTCACACTCACAGTCATTTAAGTCATTGTTTTAGCCGATTACATTTTCAACTAAGTCACTGTAACATATACATTCCTTAATTTTTAATAAAATATAAAATAATTATTGAAATGAAAGAAGTAAATCATGTTGTGGTCTATTTGTTATATTATGTGCAAATATCAATTGCATAGAATAATTGTTAAGGAAGAACCGTATAAAGTTTCATGACGTAGGTCAATATTTTGCTAAGTTATGAGTTACTAAAGTTTTATTAGAGTGGCATAACTCTTGTCAAAATGAAATTTGCAGTTATTGGACATGTCATCTGAGTTATTGGACATGTCATCAGAGTTATTGGACATGTCATCTGAGTTATTGGACATGTCATCTGAGTTATTGGACAGTTATTGGACATGTCATCAGAGTTATTGGACATGTCATCTGAGTTATTGGACATGTCATCTGAGTTATTGGACATGTCATCTGAGTTATTGGACATTTCATCTGAGTTATTGGACATGTCAATGGTATTTGAGAAAAGAACTGTATCAAGTTTCATGAATGTAAGGTCAATATGTTGGCAAGTTGTCAGCTCGGTTAAGTGTCACAACAATGGCCAAATGTGATCCCTAAGTGTCTGCCATGCTACGCAGACTACACAATAAAATGGAATGGAAATGAATGGGGTTTACGTCATATTAACACATCATATTACATTATACTGTGACGGCAACCTCAAAAGGAAATGAGATGAGCTTAATTAAATTGGGTTTTACCGCACACCAAGACAAGAAAAGTTAAATGGCGCCAAATATGAATGAACATGCCAGGCTCTGATGATCCTCCATTTCTTGATAAGTACATGTATGTTAAATGGGCCTCAGAATCTTCTTACCTGCAGAGTTGCTTCAGATTCTATATTATTAGACACTCCATTTGCTCAGCGCAAAACTATTTTAACTACATATGAATAAAGAAGGAAATAAAATAGCAAAACTATTTTAACTACTTATGAATAAAGAAGGAAATAAAATAGTTTTGCTCTGATGCAGTAATATTTACACAGGCAGGGTCATGATGAAGCGAGCGTGACAAAAAATATTAAAATGAACACGAAGCGGGATTCCTGCCCATCTGTCTCTAGCAGGATTTGCAGTGGTCCTATTCTAGATATGAGATATGAAGAATGGAGTCTGTCTCCAATAAGAGCCAACCCATGTGTGGCAGAGGTCTGTAGAGCCAAAGCACTATGCCTTATTCATTGATCTACCGAATCAATTCTAGAGCAAATATTCCATTTTAAAGAAATATGAACAACCGTATAAACAACATAACTTCAAAAAAAAAATGTGAACTGAATAATAACAAAATGTTTGCATATATTTATTTAAGTATAAACAAATGGTCTTAATTACAAACAAAAACTATTTAGTTTAAACATATTTATTTAACATCGATTACGAAACAAGTTCTTGCAACTTAGATTAATCACTCTCGATGGCTTCCTGGGTAGAACCAGTACTAAGCAATGTGGATTAATTATCTTGCTCAAGGATAAATAACATGGCCGCGGAGAGGATCGAACCAACTAAATTTTATATCAAACAATTAATTTTACATCTTTAAAAATGAAAAATCGCAAGTGAAAAAATGTGTCCAGACATCGTCGAGTACCTTATAAAAATGATGAATACAAACACTCTTGTTTTCATTGGTTGAGGCGTGACTTTCGTGTAATTACGAGAAGAACCGACTGAACTCACTCATTTCCATATATCATCGGAAATAATGCTCGTAGGTATTTCCAAAGATACAAATGTCGATTCAATGGGGTTGGTCTATTTACGCGGCAAAGTACCGCGTAAACCGTAACAAAAATTGAAATAGTTTGATTTTTAACATATTTGTGTTTAAATTTTATAGTTAAATATAAAAATATTTTGTAATTAATTGCGTACAAATCGTACAAACTGGCTCATTTTCGTAGATCATTGGAATAACGAGTAGCATGCTGGTTCCTGTTTATTACACGTGATTGAACCCACACGTCCGAAAAGTATCCAAGTTGGTATTCCTTTCCGATATTGTTTTTGACAAAAAAATGGTTGAGGCAGTTAGGATTGGTGAGTTACGAGTTTTGTTTAAACAATCAATTTTACGTTAACTGCTGATCACATGTCGGACATGTGCGTAGACGGCAGGTGGTGTATTTTAAACCATATTTTCTCACAACATTATAAATATTACAGACACCGGCAATGACCTAACTTGACCTTGAAAAATTATTTAAATAATCTTTGTCACCCAGACGTACGCAATCTGCTCAGAAAAGGTGGGCCATGAAGGTGGACATGCAGCTGGGTGATCGAGTCTAAAAAATAAATAAAAAAATAAACATAAAAATGCAATGCAGAAACAAGCATAATTATACAATGTTTACGAATGTATTGTAACTTGAAATACAATAAAATGAAATACATAATGATCTTATTTTTTATCACTTTTACATGAAGTGCGGGGACTAGTAAATATTTAAAGTTACTAATACTCTTGTCCTTAAAAAGTTAATGTATTTATTCTATAAACATTGTGCATAATACTGTTTTTATCCAGGATATTTATATTTAACCCTGATCTCTTTTCTCTCTGTGGTTGCTGTCCCAATATATAGCCAATCTAACCATATAGTTGCTGTCCCAATATATAGCCAATCTAACCATATATGATGTGTTAACATGTAAAACCCTATTTCATTTCATATGCAACTTAAGATCATGTGTGAACTTGTGTTTCAAAAGTATCCCGCTGTGGATTTATATAGAAATCCATTCACAATTTCAATGTTTTTTAAGGAAAACACATATCTGCAATTTATTATCAAATTAAAATTCTTTAGCATCATGTTTCAAGTTTAAGTTTTGAGCTAAAACTTTAAAGCCTGAGGCCTCGTTTTACCTGTATTTTGTCTTAAAGATTTCAACACCTTTATTATAAATAGAAAAACAATGACAACTTAAATGTTCGAAGCAATTATATGATGCTTGTCTTTTAATGATTAAAGATTAACCTCATTCCACCTCAAACTGGCATATTTTTTTGATGTAAACAAACATGAAATTATTTTAAATGTATACATGTTGAAATCTGCAAAGTATGAAATTAAGTTTATACTGAGGTTTAAGTTGTTAACGCCGTCTGTACCTGCGCATTTGTCGTGTACAACTAGCAAGGTAACTCGAGACATGCTATTTACATTTACTGCAGTTGTTAAATGTCCCACACCGCGACTGAACCAATTAAAATACCATGTACACCACCATATAAACACATATATAAACTATACATGGCAAGACGTTAACACATCAAGTTATAAAAGGCCATTGCATGAATGCAATTCGACATCGCGCCATTCTATTAGGTTGTAAAGTTGATAAACCTGTTCACAATACATTGCAACCACAGTTTTGTCAGGTATAAAGCCTTGCATTGTACCCAGACAGGCTGTATTGACACAACTGTGAAGGTCATGTTATACATCCCAGACATGTATCCCTCGCCCTGTATAATCACATGTGCTGCCCAAAAACAATAATCCAACGAACCTGCATACCTTTAACATAGTAAATAAATCCCCAGTCCGTCGAATGGAACCATCAAATGTGACACAAACCGCGTTAAATGAACACAAAACGGGGTAAAACTCATGTATATTCTATATATGTCCCGCATATATACTCCCGTCATGTACATTCCTGGCGAATTGACCCCGGCTGTCTGGTCGATGTACGCACGCTCCGTAAACCGGAAATGATTCCAAATACGGCCGTAAAGTGAAATTAATACTTCTTCAAATAATAAATAGAAGTTGTGATTGCTAAGATTATTAAACTACTTACACTTTTAATCCAAATACACCGGTTCGGCTCCTGGAACTCCCTTTTTTTGGTACCTCCGTAGGAACCCGGAAATAGATAACTCTAACTCTGTGGAGAAGAGTTGCAGAACGAGTTATCTCCCTTCCGATAAGAAAAAATATACACGCGCGAGCACGGAGGGTGGGCCACTGGGAACTTGACACGAATATCATCCTCCTAACTCTGTACTTCATTCCGTATGTGCACTATTTATTTATCTTGATTTACTTTAGTGATCTTTATCTAGAAGGCTGGCCTAATATGATCTGATATGCAATAGAGGTCAGTTCGGGATCCAGGATTCACGCGGGAGAGGGTGGGTTGCTTTTAGATGGGAGTGTGGAGGTGTGTGGGCGTGGTTGTATTTTTATATTCAATTCGTTATTGGAACATAGGCGTAGGAGCCGGGGGTGGTGGTGGTTGGGCTTGTCAAATAAAGCATATAAAGGGTAGGGTTGAGCCGGGTAACACCAAATGGCACTAGTA